>NDGN011543188.1:0-15235 GCA_002564285.1 Tympanoctomys barrerae
ATCTCTTGCCTTTTGCCTCTTTCCTTAACACCATACTTATTTTTTCCTTATACCATACTAAGGATATCAACCCTTTTAATGGCAGGTGTTTTAAGAATAATTATTTTAAAGGATATTTAAAACTGCCATCTCTTGGAAATTTTGAGCATCCAAAGTTGTTGGCAATCAAAGAAGTTGAAATAGTGATTTTTGTTGTTGTTGTTGTTCCCTTTTTTGAGACAGGGTCTTGCTACTCAGGTTAGGCTGCCCCTGAGCTCACTTTGTAGCCCAGGCTGCTCTCAAATTCACAAGGGTCCTCCTGCATCAGCCTCCTGAGTGCTGGGAATACAGGTGTGCACCACCACATCCAGTGAAACAGTTTATTGCCTTAGGGCAGTAGTGCTGGTGAACCTTTTCAGGTTTGCAGAGATAACAAACAGCAAGCTGTCACACATATACAATAAGTTCATCACCACTACTTAGAGTATTACATTGAGTTTCATGACCTTCACAATGATCCTAAGATATATATTATTGTTATTCTGTAAGTGATAAGATTGGATCTCAAAGCGAACAAGCCATGTTTTATCTTAAATCTAAAAGTCTGGTTTCCTCTCAGTCTAGTGCTCCTTATTCTACAAAGCACCATTTGCCCCTAGGAATGGAATCCTTGCTGCTTGGCTTGTACTCAAAACAGAAATGCATTTTCCATACCTTCTGCAGCACAACAACAGAGTGCTTTTTTGAGTTTATTAATTCAACAAATATTTACTGAGCACCTACGAGGTATTAAACGCTTCTGGGATTAAATAAATATCTTCATCTCCAGGGAGCTTGTGTCATTTGTGATGCAAGAATAATCTAAATTTTGGATGATATTAGACCTCACTTTAGGACTTAGTGTGATTATACTTAGGAAATATAACCAATGCCAACATCTGGAATTGCTGTGTTGATAATACTTGGGTGAGACTGTGAATGTGGAACATAGTGCAGTGGCTTTGGGTGGATGGATGGGTGGGTGGGGCTCTCCTTTTTTAGGATCTTATCTTGCACTTATCTGTCCAGGGAGCAGAGGTAGGTCCAAGATATGCTGTGAGGGCCCGACCAAGATAGTTGGACACCTTGCTCCTTCATGCACAGAGAGGGAGAGGCCAGTGCTCAATCTAAAAAGATTGAATCTGAGAGGCAGGATCAAAGTGGAGAGGGATGGGAACAGAGAAATCAGTGAGTGGGGCCATCATGATAAATAATAAGGGCTTATCATTTTCAGTAAGAAGCTTGGAAATTAAGTTAGGGCATCATCAGGTATCTTTGGTAATGATGACTACAATCAAACATAAAAATCCCTTTAACTTCAGTTGAAGGGTTTTGCATATATGGAATTTCTGTTTGATCAAGTTGAGAAACAGTCCTGGTATCTTGAATTGCTCAACCAATCATGGTATCTCGTTGATTATACTCTAAGTTAGTATAGATTCAACACTCTCATACCTTCATGTATATCCATGCCCAGTTTTCACATATGTATATGTTTGACATGAGTGTACTAACTCTAAAGTGTGTACTCCTGTCTTGGTCCCTCTGTGCAGCACTTCAGGAGCCACACAGGTTAGGGAGCGCTGAACCATTCCCTGATTTGCCTGGCCACAGTGATTGCCATAAAACTATTTCAAGAATGTTTCCATTTTAAAGTCAGTTGTTGTTGTTGGTTTTTTAATCTGCTTCTCAGAGAAGGAGCTAATTTTTACTTGTAAAATAATATAAATGAAACAGTGCTTAAGAGAATGTTTTTTTCTGAGACAATCTTGCATTTACCTTCTCTGTCTGCTGCTAAGCTCCAGAGTGCACATCTTGGGGCCGGGAAGATGGCTCAGTGGAATAAGCACTTCCCTGGCAAGCTCAAGGACCTGAGTTTGATCCCCGGTTCCACCAAACAAACAAACAAAAAAACCAAAGTGCACATCTTTACGGATCTATTCCTCAGGCATCGCAAACACGTGGTGCCTCAAACAGAACTCATTCTGTCAGTCTCCTGTCCTCATGTTAAATACACATACTACTGTTCCATAGTTGAATTTCCTTATGTTACTTTTATTACAGTTATTCCCAGATGGAAATGATTTTTGGCTGTTTTTTGAGACAGGGTCTTGCTATGTAGTTCAGGCTGGCCTTGACTCATGGTGATCTTCCTGCCTCAGCCTTGTGAATACTGGATTATAGGCATGTGCCACCATGCTTGGCTTAGAAACCTTTGTTAATATAGATACTTTCTCCTAATTTAGTCTTACCTGATTGCTCCTCAAAACCTACTGACTCCACTTGGAAAAGTTGTGAACATTGTCCTGGATTATAGCAATTGCCTCTTCAAATGCTCTAAATTGAATTGAATTTTACATCCCATCCTACATCTTACAATGAAATAAATTTCAGGTAGAGCTAATTACATACATTTAAAAAAACGAATCTTGAAAATGTTCAAAGATATAATGGACAATTAAATAATCTTCAAGGGGGAAAGCTCATCTAAGCATGATGTAACCCAATAAACCATAAAGGAACTAACTGATAAATGTGCACTTGTAAGATAATACAGTTAAACATTTTAATAAGACCAAAAGACAAAGCTTAAATTAGTTTTGAGCTTTAGAATGATTACATAGAAGATTAGGGACTGTGGTAAAACAGTGAAAGCTGATTGGTGAGTAGGAAGATTATAATAAATAGCTAGTTGCAGAGAGAAAATGAGGTCCCCCCAGCCCTGCTGGCTGAGATGTAAAGAACAAAACAGTGGTGATGATTTAGTTGATACAACAGGACCTGGTGAATGACTGGTTATAGTGAGTAAAGGAAATTCCTTTAGGACATGGCCATGAGAGTCAGTTATGAATGTCTTAGAAAACTTGGTTCCCTTTTCTTAGATGAATAAGATTTGCAAGGAGGAAAAAAAAAAAAAAACAACTTCTGGAAGGAAGTTGTATTCAGTTTCAGGGAAAAGCTCTTACGTTCATGAGGATGAAGACATAGCTAGGATCAGCCAATACCTGTGTTTTAAGAACAGAGGCAGAAAAGATGTGATGCTATCAGACACCACAGAGAAAGTGGTACAAACAGATCAGGTTGTCCATGGAGGGCGCACAAAAGGGGAAAAACAGCCAGGAAAAGATATTCTAGAAACGCTTGCTGTTTAAGACTTAGAACATCAAGATTGGTCCAAAGTATGTCTCAAAATCATCACATGACAGGGGGAAAAATACAGTTTCAAAAGGGAATGTGAAGCCCCTCAAAGGCTGAATGAGTCATAGAGATCCGAAATAGCATTAACTGAAAAAGAGCAGCTGAAGTTGGAGATAGGGAGCACCTGTCTGGCTTTCTTTTTATTTTCTGGGCTTTTTCTTCTTTGGAAATAGTTGTAGAATCACATGCAGTTGAAAATTTATAGGGAGCTTTTGTATCTTTCATTTTCCTCCAGTTGTAGCATCCTGTAAGTATCACATAGAACCAAGAATTGATGTTGGTATGATCCATTAAGCATATTTACTTTTCACCAGTTTTACATGAACTGATTTTTCTGTGGATATAGTTTTATGCAATTGCATTTTGTGTAGATTTGTGTGACTAATCGCCACAATTAAAGCATAGAACTGTTTCATTGTAAGATGCCAGTTTTCCCTGGATGGTCCCACTCAGTGTCCACCACCAACATCAGAATCCCTAGCAATCACTAATTTGTTCTCCACTTAAGAAGTTTTATAGAAATGCAAAATTGTAGATAACTTTTTGAATTTGTCATTGTTGTTGTTTTACTTAATGTAACTTGCATGATCCAGTTTGTTTTTGATGTGAGTTGTTCATGTCTTTCCTTTGCTGAGTAGTATTCTATGACGTGGATGCATGACAGTTTGCTTAATGGGGCACTCCCTGGTCATTTGGATTATTCTCAGTTTAGGGCTACTGTTAATAAGGCTGCTCTGAACATTTATGTATATGGTTTTCTGTGAACTTTTTTGTACATTTTCTTTTTTTTTTTCTGAGGGGAATGCCCAGAAATGAAATTGCTGGGCAGTGTGGAAAGTGCGTGGTTAGTTTTATAAGAAACTGCCTAGACATGACAGAAGGTACGTGTGCTTTGCATGCTTTTAGTAATGTATGACACTTTGTATTTTCCACATCTGCCTGCTGGCTGAAATTAAATAACCACAATGAGCATTAATAAATATCACAAATTTATGTGAAAATTATAAGACAAAATCAGTAATGTAAACCAAAGATGATTGAATCACACATTTATTATTATGGACCAGTAGATTCACAGAAGCAGAATAAACAAACAGCTACAATACTGAATGGGGAGAAAAGATGAATCGAATTAACTTTAAATTTTAGCAGATAAGGACTTGGAAACAAACACATTAGACACCAGCACAGCCTCAACTGCTAGCTTCTCTCACCACCAACCCATTAAAAAAAGAGTCCAAATTAATATGACTTGTCTTGCTTGGACTTGCGAAACTCAGCCCCAATCTACTTTTCCATCCTTAATGCTGTTTCCTCTCCTGCATCCCAGCGCCCAGTCCCTAGGTTTCCCAGGTAATCACTTCTTTCCCTAGAAATATCCAGCCCTCCACAACCACTTGCACAGCTGCTTTATTGGACCAGAGGAGTGGTGGTGGTGGGGGGCTCTGACTCATCCTTCAAGGTCAAGTGTCCTCATCCAAGTTCTCACTGCACTATATGTACTCCTCCATTAGAGTACTTGTTACCTTATTTTATAGATGTCTGTGGAGGATTTTGCTTCTTTCACAGCAGTGTGAAGACAGACACCATGGTGAGTTCATTTTCCTTTCCCCAGTACTTAGCCAGCTTAATTAATGAGCATGTGGGTAGGCTCCAGTAAATGCCCTCCAGTGAATGAATCAAAGGCCAACTTCCTGTTTGTGGGATGTCTGTATTCATCAGAAAATTTCCTGGGATTTAGCCATTGTTTTCTGTGGGTATAATTCCTCTGAAACCTAAGTTTAATATTAGTTAAAGAGCTGAGCACAGGGTACTACAGTAGAACCCCACTATTTTGCAGGCATCAAGGGACAAGTGTGAGAACAATGCCATAGAACTCTTCATTGCATAAGGAGAGAGGCACATTTGTCATGAGTATGAGAGACTGGACCCCAGTGTAATTGATTTGTAACTGTTGAGAGGACCTTTTTAAGGGCTCTTTTGCTGTCATAATTTATTCCACATACTTACTTCACTGTGATTCTGATGCCAAAAATCTTGGGCCATTCAAGGTTAGAAATATTTTTTTAACTTGAGTTTGTATCTGTCTTTCTGGTCTATAGACCACATAGTAATTGGCTTCACTACAAGAAAGCTTGTAATTGTATTAAAGCCCCGCTTTATTCTGATCTTGTAGCCCACAGTCAAGGCTCTATAATTAGACATGTTTTCTGTGCACTCGCAGACACATGTACACCGAGGTGACTGAAATAATACCTCTCAATTTCCCCAGTTGATAATCACAGTCTTTACAAGTTGGTTATATACTGGGTGCTTGGCATTTCTAGCTGTTGAATTCAGATGCTGTTAAAGTTATAGTAGAATTAAAAGTTCTTTATTTTCCCCCTGGTGTCAAGTGCATCACTATATTCTCAACACTTAATTATCATTGAGTCCCAAAATATTCCTCATTTAGCAAAAATATTGAAATTACTCTTTCATGTTGAAGAAGCAGGCTCTGTTACGCAGGAGAGCACTGAAATGATAGATTTCACAAAGAGCCAGGGAAATGCACAGTCTATAGGAGCATTTGGGGATGCAAGCAGGACTTTCTAGAACCTCTTAAAGGGGCATGTGGCTGGCACCTGTGTTAGGCTCAGCAGGGCGACTCATTTGTTGAATAACTGACAAGTCTAGGCTGAAGATGATGGGATCAGAGGAGGCTGCCAGCTTTTGTCAAATCTGACTTGAGTAGCATTAAAATGAGAAGGATTTTCCTTCCCTAGCCCCATGACCTCCTGTGCTGTGTGCACACAAGGGTCTCTTCCTCCCCTTGCCTTTGTGTTCTGGTATCATGCTCTCTATTTACCATTTACCATTTACATCTTGGCACCCAGTGATCGAACACCATGTGTGTGAGAGAGAGGATCTCATTAATAGCTGTTACCACTGTAGTGAGGAAGAACTAGAAGAAGGCATGAAATAATTGTTTTAATAGGAAGAGATAAGAGAGAACGTTTATTAAACTATTTATTCAGCAAATGCATTAAATACCTAGGTATCAACATTCTGGGTTTGACAGTGATCAACTTCATATTCTAATATCTAAGAAAGAAAAGAAGCAAGTCAAATAACACTAAATGTAAGAAGAAAACAAACAGGTTTCGTATAGCAGTCTTGACTTTTAGGAAAAAAACTAAAAGAAAACTAAAGTCACACTTGAGAGCATTGATGGCTTAGCCCTGTGATCTGTGCTGACCTGACCCTTACAGTTTCTGTGGGTGCAGAGTTGTAGTTGAGACACCTGCCCTCTCTCTGTTCCCTCAGGAGAAGTGATAGGCACAGTGCTTCTCCAGGTGGTGTCAATCTAAAAATACGAATTTCTAACCTGGTTGGCAAAAAAGCAAAACAACTGAGCAATAGCATCATGAATTTTTCTCCTAGAAAAATTAGACATGTAGGTGCCATTTGGTTGGCAATCACGTACCTTTATTCGCCCTTGGTGGAATATCTCCCTGTCCTCTTCTCTTCTGTGCCCCTGGGGAGGAACGTTATAGGATGGCCTCACTCATTCTCATACAGTGTGTCAGCCTCAGTACCCATGAAGAGCTTTAGACAAAGACTGGAAATAGGTAATTTAGGTAGACTCTGATCACTGGCTCCAAAAGGGAATAACTGGAGAAAATGAGATAGAAAAGAGGAGTCAGCCAGAATGTATACTAGTTTGGGGAGTCACCAGTGCAGACTGCTGAGGTTCAGTCTTCTGGAAACCCTAAAATGAGCCCTGTAGGATGCATCTCAGGATTGTTCCATCAAGGAACTGGGAAACTGATCAAGACACGGATAGCCTTATGATCTGAGCCTGTTCCTGAGGACTGAGGAAATCCCTCAAGCAGGGACTTATGAGCAGATGAGGTGGGCATGGAAGCTGCCGACACAGATTTGGAACTCAAGAGGTGAGAACTGTGTGTGTGTGTGGGGGGGCTGCTAGAGCATCCACTTCTTGCTGTTCATTCCAAGAATGGCTCATTCATTCAACATATTTATCATTTGTTGAGCACTTACTATGTGTGAGGAACAGTCTTCTTCAGGCTAATAATGACCAGGCGAGTTCAAAAAGGCAGGTGGGCACCCAACTGTGAAGGAAGTGAGCTGGGATGGCATGTGGTGAACTGCCCAGAGAGAGAATGTGCCTCCTGGGGCCGGAGGGTAGATGGTGGGGATGAAGATATTGTGTGGCAGACACGAGCAAGATGTTCCTTTCGTGCCACACAAAAGCAGCTAGAGTCCTGGCAGCTTCCCTCAACATGATGTCATCTCTCTCCTGCAACTTTGCTTCCTCCTCCCAGCCTTCTCAACAGTCTGTGCCCAGCCCTTGCCCTGCCAGCTTGGAGTCCTAGCTCATTCCTTTTCCTCTTCCTCTTCCTCTTCTTCTTCCTCCTCCTCTTCCTCCTCTCCTCCTCTCCTCCTCCTCCTCTTCCTCCTCTTCTGCTTCTGCTTCACAGCACTCCCTCCATTTCCTCATACCCCTATTCTCCACTACAGCATACAGAACGCTCCTGAGCACTGTTTAGTTCCCCAGCTACACAACTCATCTGACTCAGGGCCAGCTTAAGAACTCTGGAGTCTGGAGATTCAGAATTTAGGGCTTTGGCATTTAGGGATGGCCTTTCATCACCAGCGATGAGTGATGTAATAAGTAAAATATTCATCAGTTGTGTTTGATAGCATAAAGTCAAATCTTAAACTCAGCAGATCTGTAAATTAAAAATACAGTTTGTGTCCATGAGTTCAATCAGACACAGGATGAAAATATTTGAGGGAAAACTATTATCTGTACTGAACTCGTATGGCTATGCCTTATCCTCTTCTAAACAGTACTATGTTACTTTAGGTAAGAGACCAGTGTCCAGCATCCACAGCTTATGTTATCTGGGGGAGACCTTATGACCATCTCCCTGACACACTAAAGGATGACTGTAAAGGCTCTTACTCTCCGGAGGCTCCTGCCCTACTCTGGCTGAGGCTGCATATGTCAGTTTCATATTAGTTTCACCCACAATTCCTGTTTTGTAGCCCGGTCATACTCCCCTACTAGACAGTGCAGTGCCTTCGTGGGCTGTCCGAACAGAGGGGGCCTCTGCCACTGACCACAACAAGTGTGCCTGTTCTGACTTCTTCCCTTGGGGTCTCAAGATCCCAGAACTGAGAGTCAGAGCGCAGGTGCTTGGAGGGCCACAGCCCCTGTGTGGACCAAGCAAGGGTTTCTTCACCAGGCTCCTGCTCATCATGCAGAGTAAGGCGCTCCCTCCACCTCCGGGTGAGAGTAGGTGGGATAGAAGCCTCAGCCTTCCTCACAGGGCTGTGTGCAGTAGGAGGTGTAGGCTCGCTCTTCCTGCTTTGCTTCCTTTTCCCTCTGTCTCAACTGGGTTTTGATAGTAAAGCTTTATTTTATAATTAAGCAATTAATTTAGCAAGTTTTCTTTGGGGACTTGTTCTCCATCAGTCTTGGTAACAGTGGCTCCTCTGGTCTCGAGAGAAAACTCCTGAAAAGTACACGGGAAGTATTTTCATTTCTGCTCACCTTTAGTTATAGTCTTAAATATTGTTTTCAATGCTAACAATTGATAAATAAGCCACCATATGTTCATGCCTTATATAAGCGGGGAGGATTGCATCTGCTTTTCTCTGAGGGAGGAGGAGGCGCTGCTGATGGCTGCTTCAGTAGGCCTTGCTCTCGAACATCACAGGCTACTGGGAGGTTAGGAATATTAATTGGAGAGAGTGAGAACAGGGGTAATTTCACAGCCCCAAGAAGGGACATGCTGTGCTGAACTGGTACAGAGCATATCAGGCAAACGTACCTATTGAAGACACTGGTCTTCTCGCTTGTATATATTGTTTCTTATGGGAAGTACATATGGGATAAGAGATAGGATGGAGGATAGTTCAGGGATGGGAAAAGAGGAGGAGAAATAAACTTTGAAAATTCTAGTTGCCATGACAACATAATGAGCTCCAAAAGTGGCATCTCTGAACCAGTTTTGCATGGGAAGGCAGGAGAGCCCAGAAGGAAAAGAATTAAAATAATAAAAATAATAAAGCTTGATTGTCAAACAAAAGACACAGCTGAAGAGGCTGTTGGTACTTCCGGCCACTGTGTGGAGACCCGGATTGTCCGAGCTGCCCGTTCCTGGCTGACCGTGGCAAGGAGATCAAAGTGTCTGCTGTCAGGGACTGAGATGCTTTTTGTAGCCTCCAGCACTCTGGACAATGTGCAGCTAAGGGATCCTGACAGAAGAGACCCTGTGCATTGTGCGAGGTGCACCGTGCTGCAGGGCTCTCCAGAGGGCAGGATCTCTTCCTGCTGTGTCTCTCCTTGTTTTCTGCCACCCACTGCCCTGTCTTTAGTTCGGCTGTGCTCCACTCAGTAAGTTTCCCTAGAGACCTTGTGACTGTGCATGCTGTCTCTATTCCCACGACAGTTTAGGACAGAGAGTTCCTGTTATGGGTGTTCATCCGACACTCTAGGTGAGATTTGAGGACTGGGTGCTTCCCCTCGGTGAGTTCTCCCATAGACTTACGAGACCAGTATAAAAGAAGGAAGCCTCTGGAAGCATAAAATAGGCAGGATTTGTAGGTAGTGTTTGTCACACAAATTGGAAAGCCAAGTAGCGTCATTTACTCCTAAAACATACAGTTGATGAGAGACCCCCTTGACACTCCCTGAGTCTTTTCTGACAGTGTTCTATTTTAATTATTAGAATAGTCATGGACATCACTCTAACACATCCCCCTCGTAATATAATCAGTGTTTATATAACAACATTTTGAACCAATCCATCAGTTAATACACTGGTTCTTAGAAATGGTTGAATTTGGGGATCTTACTGCCACCTTGTGCTTGCTTGATACTGGTACCCACTAATTTGTTTGTACACTGATATCTCTCCTGCCAAGCATGGTGTCTGGCACACAGCAATTAAGCCTTTTTATTGAATTACTGAGTGAGTGCTTCATTCCTGTGGAAGTGTCAGGCCCACCTTACGTGTATGTGCTCTGTCTTCACGCTAACAAATGATCCTTTGGCAATGATCTATGTTGAGTTCAATAGATGAAGTACTTATAAACCAAAATTCCCACAACAGTAACTTTTTTTCTCTCTGAAATCAGCGAATGCTTGAATTAGTTCTTTTTAGAAGCAAAGCTTAGATTTGCTAATTTCACCTTCCTTTTAGATGTGTATTAAATGATTAATATTTACATGATGTGTCCTGTACCTTAGAATCATTTATTAGCAGGAAATTTCTTTTTTCCTGGCCTCATGTTTCCATGTACAGAAACTTCTTTCAGGGAATGCTTCCAGGCCTCTGTCTCCACCTTGCTCTCATTTTTTCCTTATTCCCTCTGTGTGGTGGATTGCTAACTGGTAGTCAACTTGCTACACTCAGGTGAACTGAAGTAGCATGATGCTGGGTGTAGGAGGCTGTTAGGGAAGCTGTTGGAAGCTGTCAGGAGCTCTTGGTTCCCTCGGGGGGGTTTACCATACTGGCTTTCCTGGTGAAGTTGGTTGTCTTCATTGGAAGAGTTGCACATGACCTCGCTGTCACTGAGAATGGCTGCAATTCATGTGTGGGAGCTCAGCCTTGAGCATCACTTCCTGGCTCCAGAAGGGAAGATGGTGCGCAGCACAGCCTCCTGGAGAAGCTTGTCGCATTGACTTTCCTGATGGGAACTCAGCTTTCCTCATCACTGCAGGAGCTCTGGACCTCACCGTTGCTGAGGACGGCTGTGGTACTTCTGTGGGGAGCTCTGGTGCTTGCCTTGAGTGTGGGTTTCTGGCTCCAGTTCAGATTCCTCAGCTTGCTAGCACAGATCCTTCGTCATGCTGGCACAGACATTCTAGCTCCACCACTGACTTTTGGGCCTTCCCAGCACAGTTCCATGAAGAAGGACTGCATGAGACATTGCCATAGAATCCAGGTGCTGAGCTGGATTTTTTGATCTTCAGTGTGTGGAGAGATTTCCTGCATTCTCTTTTTACATATGATTCTCTGTGTGACTAAATAATCTTATAAAATATGTGTCCTGTATTACGTTGTCTCCTTTGTAAAACCCGAAACTACAACACTCTACATGAAAATAGAGGACTAGGTAAAGTTATCCCTCTGTACCTGCAAATTCTGTATCTGAGGATTCAGCTAATCTCTAATGGAAAATATTTTTTAAAAACTGCACCTGTTTTGAACAAAGGCTACTTTTCTTAACATTAATTCTTAAATACTATGGTATAACAACAATTTACAAAGCATTTACAGTGAGTTGGGTATTATAACAATCTAGAGTTGGGTATTATAACAATTCAAAGTATGCGGAAGGATAGAAAGATATGTGTCGGCTTAATGCAAACACTAGGTCACTTTGTCCAGGGGGTTTGAGCATTCACAGGTTTTCTACCTCTTTATCCTTCTCTGAAATGACCTGCCCTCCAAGGGCAGAGGCCCTGCCCCCTTCTTGCTCTTAGGTGCTTGGTAGGAGAGACACCTTAGCTTCAGGGAGAGCTTTCTGTAAGAGGGAAGGCCAGGCCCTGTGTATGTGCCATTGACTGGTTGGTTCAAAATCATGGGGTAAACATCAATAAGAATTCTCATGAAACAGCTCATGTTGCGCTCTTCAACAAGCTTTGTCAGAGGTAAAACTGAACTTTTTATGTTAATTTATCTGACTCCTGTATAACCTGTTTCTTAGTTGCTTCCATAATTAGGAGATTCAAAGGACAATTATATATGGAACCATACCAAATGGTTATGCTTGATTAGAAAGTCATCTTTTCCTTTAAACCTGCAATTTTAAATGATGTAATGCAGACTCAGGTAGAATTTTTGTCACATCTAAGAAATCCAGAAATTCTAGTATACATACCTTAGATTTATATAGTGCAAATCAGTTTGGAAAGAGTGGAAATAGAAATTATCATCACAGCATACTTAGCTAATATATATGCTTCTGATCACCAAATATAAAAATGTTCAAAAGAAGGTATAGACCTGATTCTTTCTGTTGGAGGTTCATGTCCTCTTAGGAAGCAAAGGTACAGCATGCGCATTGGCCTTGCCTGCAGTGGATGTCCTTTGATGGCAGATACCATTGTGGTATCTATCAAAGAGCAGCTTTACAAAAAAAGGGGAATTTAAATTAGACTTTCAAAGGTAGCCAGAACATAGCTAAGTAAGCGATAGTGTCGGTTATGTTAGAGGAGATATGAGGTATGGGGAAACAGCATGAGCCCCAATGATGAGATGGGCCTATGTTTACTTGTAGGACAGCAGTTGAAAGTGATGGATACAAAGCTGATTTGGTTGAGTCTTGTGAAGACCATGCAATGGAGGGGATTAGTGTTTATCCCACGGATGGTGGGTACTGTGGGCACTGGGCCAATGAAACAGGATGACCATGCGGGACATGGCATTTTAGGCAGATTATGTTGCAGACATGTTTTGTAGGGAAGGACACCTGCCTGTCTAGATCTGCTGCTGCCTCCTCAACCCTAATCTGGGAGCTCTGAGCTGGCCTAGCATGAGGACCACACTGTGCCCGTCTGCACCACTTGGAGCTGGAGCAGACATGCCTGGCACAATGCTTAGATTAGGCTGTTTCTAAGGGGAGCGGAACATTCATTCCACTCAAACTATTGAGAGTGCATATCAGGATGTACCTTTCAAGAGAAAAGCCTTTTATTTGGAAATTTTAAAAGTCAGAAACAATAAAGTCACCATTTACCTGTAAATGTGTTATTCTGCAGGAGTCATAGCAAAGAGCTACATGTAACAGCAATGACAACAGGCACTGTTTATGAATTACTGTCTGTCAAGATTTGGTTACTGTGTTACTGCATATTTAGCATGTATGTATATGCTGAGATGGAGATGTTGAATAGATAATGAGATCTGAAAAGACCAAGGGCAAAACAAACACATGGAGGTAGCTCTAAGTTAAAGGTTTTAGAAGATCCATCACCATAAGAGGGAGAAGTAGTCTAACCTATTGGTTCTGGATTTAAGGGTTCAAGCTGAATCCTGGTTCTTCATTTAATTAGGGATGTGACTATGGGCTAATTTGCCAGTCTTTCTGAGTCCCAGTCTCTCAGTCTATATGGTGAGGATCATAAGACTTTAGAGGTTTTTTATTGTTAAGTCAGATAATGAACACAAAGAACTTAGCACAGTCTGTAGTGAATAATAGATACTTGATAGCATAAAACATTTCTTATTAAGGGCCTTCTAAGCTAGCCACCTATAAAACTCAGATTTACCATTAACCATTTTATCCTGGACTTAAGGCTTCGTAAGAGGATGAATACAGATAGTATGTAGGATGAATGCTGGAAATGCACAGAGCAGCAACGCCTACTGGAAGAAGCCAAGCTCAGGAAGCCACAGGACAAGACCCTGGATTCCAGGGAGCACAGTGTAAATATGTTAAACAGTGAAGTGGAGGGAAAGTTATATCTCATAGAACTTTTTTCCAGTGCCTTAGGGATGGATTGGTTTGAGGGTGGAACACGGGACAGGCAAGGAAACGAAGCCTCTGACCACATTCATAAGGTGCGTATCAATTGGGACTGGGATTCTGGGAGGGGTTCCTCAGTCCCCTTTGTGTCAGAGCCAAAAGTGGCCTTCTTTTGGCTGGCTCACTGGCTGGCCAGTGACCGGGGGAGCTTAGGGCAGGCAGGCCACCTGTCATTGACCAGCGAAGAGCTTAGAACTGACAGATGAATGTCCAGGCAGGAATCAAAGTCAGCACTTGAAGATGAGTCAACAATCTTGGCACTAGACAAAGACCAATACTTGTGATACAGGCAAGAGGAAGCAGTATGGAGAGAAAAAGAGACTCAGAATAGGTATTTGGAGAAAGGCCCTGGAAGTATTTCCTTATCAGAGAACTTGTTTTTAATGTGGTCCCATTGTCCTTGTGACAGTGGAGTGGACATTTCCAAGGAGCCAGATCTGATACATATGATGTGTGATCCTCCAACCATCAGGGGAGATGTCACTTGGGGTGAGAGTACAAGCTAAGGATGTGACAACCACATGGGTCGTGTGAGCGAAAACTGCCACAGTGAAGAATGTGTGGGCTGCCAACAACCAGGGCCAAGAGAGGCAAGAACTGTGTGTTCCACCAGCGCCTGTTCTTGGCTTCATACAGAGCCCCACCCAGTGGACCCTGCCGCTTGTGACTCCAGAGAGGAAAAGCTTTCTGAAAGCAGTGTTATACCTCACTAGACACAGGACCACTGGGCTGAAAGCATCACCACTCCCTGTATCTGTTCTCATTTACCGTCAGTGAATCCACATTGCCTGGTCGGTGGGATCTTTCAGTCAGAAAACTCTGCCCTTCTTTGAAGCACTTGAAAATATTGACCTCAGTGACATCCTGTGTTCCTGACCAGTAATGGTGAACCTTTTAGAATTTTCACTGATACACAAACAGCCAGCAGAGGCACAGGTGCCCATAGGCTCGCCACCATTGCTCTAAGCTATAGCCAGTAGCTGCTGGGGACCATTTGGACTCTGTAACAGGATACCATAGGCTGGGTGCCTTAGAGCAGTGGATATCTGTCAGGGATCAGACAGTGGCAGATTCAGTGCCTAGTTCATGGATCACTGTCATTTGCTTGTGAAGATGAGGCAGAGGGAGGGTGAATGAAACTTAGGGCTCTTTTTCATATGGCCCTAATTCCATTCTGGATGACTCTACCCATATGCCCTAATGACCTGTCAAAGATCCCACCTCCTAGTACCACCATCTTGGGAGTTTGAATTTTAACATAGAAATTTTGGAGGAACACAGACATTCATCAATAGCAGTCACTGAAGCTGCAGGGTCCTAGTCACTTGGCAGCAGCTGCTCAATAGAGACTCCACTGTCCTGTGAAACACCTATCTCAGCATGTACATCCACAGTTTCCTGGGGAGAGGGTGTGTGTATGTGTGTGTGTGTGTGTGTGTGTGTGTGTGTGAGAGAGAGAGAGAGAGAGAGA
>NDGN011543189.1:0-10110 GCA_002564285.1 Tympanoctomys barrerae
TGCATCTTGTACAGCAATTAACCACTAGGAAGAGAGTATGCAATGTGTTAATTATTGAATCTGACCTACCAATTTGATTTGAAACTATCTCATTGTTATTTGTCTCTCAATAAAATTATGGAAAAAATAAAATAAAATAATGGGATAATTATTTATCTATGGGATGAGTTGGGTGCCATTTAAAGGAGAAATATAAATTGGCTAGCCAGCAGGGTTCAGGCTCAGGAAGGAGGTGCAAATCTATGGGATAAAAGTAAGGGATATAATGTGAGAATATTTTTTAAAACACTAAGCAAGAAGAAATCATGAATTAATCACACAACTAATATAAATTTAGGGGCCGGGGAGATAGCACAATAGAATAATCAAATAATTTAAAATAGTGGCTTTCAGATTATTTTTCATGTCAGTGATTATTCTTTATCATAGCATAATTTTATGACACAATCATATGAAGTCAATCTGAAATTTAAAAATAAGATCTAAAGCGCTGGGGATATAACTCAGTGGCACAGCACCTGCCTGGACAGCACAAGGCCCTGAGTTCAATTTCTGGCACCAAAATTAGTTATTTAATTAATTTAAAAATAAAAATAAGATTTAAAGAATGATCATATCTATGCTCAGTCATTTTTATTGTACAACAGATCAGTACTTTTATAATATGGTTCTTTTTATTTTAAATAAACAAAAATAAAACATTAAAAATGGTACAGAATTTCAAAATGAGATGATAAAAATTCAACATTAGTAGTTATCTTTAAAGTAGTTGTTCAGATTACCAGATATAGCTGTACAAAATTAATGAAAATATTAAGCATTAAATCTTCTTTTCAATAAACCTATAGAAATTACTAATATAAAAAATTTCCTGGCATAAAAATAAACAAATAAAAATAAAACAAAAACAAAATCACTTTTATGAGATTATGTGAGAAGTGGCTCCCTCTACCCCTTAGGAGAAGACAATAGATTCTTCCGTGCGTCCATCCTCATTGGCCTGTATGGTGGGTACCCCGCATCCCTCAGGGACCACCTTATACATCCTTTTCTGGGAGCTTCTTCCTAGAAAAATGAATATTTCTATTCTCACTTTTCCCACAGCACTCTGGTCTTATGTATCGATACCCTTGGCAAATCACTTCTCACTATACTATAATACCTGTGTCACTGATAAATATTTTAGAAGATTATCTAACACATTTTTCTCTTGGAAACTCCTTCTAGTGCCTCAGCCTGAGCCTCTTTCCGCTTTAAAATTTAGGTTTAGTGCCTTAGGGAAGAAACAATAAAACTAAAGCAAAAACAGAAAACGCAGCAAATGGTTAGTTTTTTGTTTTGAGTTCTCAAACTTTACTGCTAAACTCTCATGCAAGAAGAAAGTAAGAAGACAAACCACAAACTGGGAAAGATATTTCTAAAAGACATACCTGATTGAAGAATATTATCCAAAACCTTCAAAGGACTCTTAAAATTTAAACTAGGAAAAGAAGAATCTGATTACCAAATGACCCAGAGGCCTTAACTGATACCTCATCGAAGAAGATAGTGAAATGGTCAATGAGTGTAATGACAAGGTCTTCTACATCATGTATCATCAGAGATTTGCAAATTAAAGCAACAATGAGATACCACCACAGGACTAGTAGAATGCTCACAGTCCAGCACATTCACAGCCCTGAATGCTGGCGGGGAGGAATGCTTTCACTCACTCGCAGTGGAATGCCAAATGGTTTAGCCACACTGAAGACCATTTTCTTGCTTGACAAAACAAAACATAATTTACCTTGCAAACCAGCAATTATACTTCTTTTTACTTTACCCAAAGGAGTTGATAATGTTAGTACATGCACACACACACACACACACACACACACACCCTATATATGGATATTTATAGAAGCTTTATTCATAATGGCCCAAAACTGGAAACAACCAGATGTCCTTCAGTAGGTAAATGGGTAAACTATGGTACATCCAGATGATGGAATATTATTTAATCCTAAAAAGAAAGGAGCTATCAAGCCATGAAATGACACAGAAGAGACATACACTACATACTGTATGTTTTTCAACCATATGACATTCTGGAAAAGGCAAGGCTACAGAGGCAACAAGACAGCAGTGGATGACAGAGTTGAGGGGAAGATGGGAACAAGGGAGGAGTAGGTGAAGCACATGAGTCCTCAGGGCGGCAAAACTACTCAGGATGACACTATATGGGGGGGGGGACATGTGTTGACATACATTTGTCCAAACCTATAGAATTTACAACACCAAGAGTGAACCCTCATGTAAACTACGGGCTTTGGATGAGAAAAATGTATCAGTGTAGGTTCATCAATTGTAGTCCGTGGTACAACTCTAGTAGGGTATGCTGATATTGAGAGAGGCTGTGTGTAGTGAGGGTGGGGGAAGCTCTGAACTTCCTGCTCAACTTTGCCATGAACCTAAAACTGCTCTGAGAATAGTCTCAAAAAAGTTGATACCAACCCCCCGCAAAAAAAATAAAATAAAATCTATGACAGATAAATAGTCTGAATGACAATATGCTTTTGATCTACCAGAGCCAATTCCTTCAAGGAGAAATGGTTATTTGAAGTCTTTAATTGGAATATTGGCATATGAAGAGACAAATTATGGGACATGGAGTTTAAATCTCATCGGAGAATTGTGTAAAGTTACAGCAGTTATTTGCCCACCCACATGTACACACAAACACACAGAGGAAGGAAGGAAGGAAGACAGAGGGAGGGAGGAGGTTCCTGGGATGGCTAAAGATAGGGGAAAGGTTTAAAGGATAGAACCAGAGCAACAAGAGACTGGTTATAGAGTAAGCTAGGATTAAAAAAGACACAGCTATGCTTGCTGAGTTGGGGACCATTTTGGGAGGGGTGAGGGCTAGCAAAGGAAACAAACAGAAGATGATCATCACAGAACTTGAGCCGACATGTTGGTGGATTTGTCTAGGCCCGCTGGCTTTCCTGCCAACACGTCCTACTGTAGGAGCAACTGTGCACTTTTAGGGCGCCACTCCCACTTGACAGCTTTGATTAGAGCAAAGTGGTCACTGGATCATAACTAGCCAGTCAGAATATTTTCCCAGGATTTTAAAAATGAACTTTAGCCGACCAATTCTTGCAGAGTAGTAGAAGTAACAAGGAGATGCAGCACTGTTGACACTCTGTTTCTTCCTTGTAGAGGGAGAAAGCAGGTCTGTGCTGAGAGAGAGGATGAGGTCAACATAAAGAACACAGAAGTGTGGTCCAAGATACAGGAGATATGGTCCAAGATACCGTTCCTTGTGGTGCCAGGGCCGCTGTAGATTTGACCCTCCAGCTTCTCCTGTGTCTTGGCGCGATGTGTGGCACATGGGGGAGGATAAACAGATGGGACCCCGCCATTTGTCTCATCTTAGTGGACCCAGAGTACACCTGAATGTTATAGAATCAGTCAGCTCCTCCTTAGTCTGCAGTGGGGGCTTAGAGGTGTCTGTGGGTCACTGGGACCGATGTGACATAGAGTGGGGGCAGAGGACGCTGTCATGGCAACTGTATTAGATTGTAAACAGGGGAAAACAGAAGAAAAGGTGCAGCTTGCATGCATCTCTGTTCCTAACAACCTAGCGATGATTAGGCAACAACATCTGAACCCCCATCCAGACTGAGCAGCTGAGAGGCAAAAACCAACTCTGTTTATCTCTCTAAATCTAGAAGTCTGGCCAGAATTCCTAGTCTGGGAATGAAGAACTAGCTGTGATTTGTAGAATCAGGGTTCTGACCAACATAATGTTCTCCGGAATCCTGTGCTACAGTTCTGTACAGTGAAGTTCTGAGCCCTCCCTTTGTAGCCTGACACCTCCCACTCCCACCTCTTTGGTGTGGCTTCCCACAGCGTGAGTTTGCCAGTCTGCTTTCTCTTTTTAAGTTTCAGTTTTCAAAGATATAATGAGGCAATCAGACTCTCTGCTTCATAGGAATGATACCAATATTGATTAAAATAATTTATTCAGAAGGAAGGGGCCAGCTCAGTGCCTGTGCAGAAGAAATGCCTTGTGGGAAATGACTGTGATTCCCAACAACTGCCATTGAGGACTAATATTATTTATTCAAGAAATACTTGTTGAGTACATCTCGTATCTCAGAGTGGTAAGTAAGAAAGACAAGCCTCCTAAGGTGCAGGCCTTCTGGAAGCAGCTTTTCTTAAATGAGTTTTTTTTTCTCTAATTTTTCAGATCATGGTCCTCTCTTTTACAGGTGGTACTGGAAATTGAACTCAGGACCTTGTCCTTGCCAGGCAGGCATTGTACTGCTGAGTTACACCCCAGCCCATTAGAGGTGATATTGAAAGACTCACAAATTGGATCTATCATTATGCAGTGCATCTGTGTAATCAAAGCAGGCCTGTTTATGGCTTCTTAGTTTCAACAGCTCTGTTTGTGAGGAGTCTATGTTTATTTCCTCCATTTTTCCAAACTCTTGTGAAAGAGAGGGAGTCACATGCCTACACCTGTCTCTCCAACATGTGAATACCACCTGCATGCTTTTGGCTCCTGGGAGTACCTGTGTACAATCAGAGAACAGAGATTAGGCCAAAATTGTGCAGATTGAAGTTGTGTTTAGCCAGCAAGACCAATAATTGATGAGATTTTGCCCTTGTTCTCTTAAGGCAGAATCAATTTGTTGTAGTTCCCACAAATCAATATCAGAAAACAGCCCTAGGAGTAATGATGTATCTATTAATGGAGAGAGACCCAAGGGAAGGCCACAGTGGGACAGAGTGGTGATCTAAGATCCATGAAGCTGCTAAGTTGGCCTCTACCTGTGAGGGTGAAACCTGTATGTGGGAAATCCTGCTCTCTGTGGTCTCCTCACCTACCTCTTTCAGAAAAAGTTCTGTTTGTGACATTGAATACCCCCAGGATCTTTTCATGTCTTAAATTTAGGCATTTTTCCCTGATTTATAAACATCATATATGCTTATTATTAATCCTTTAAAAATCTTAATTGCCTTCTTCTCTGATAATAGAGCACTGATTTTTTTTTTATTAGACCTGCAATGTCACCAGGAGGCAGTCATAATTAAAGAAGCCAATTTCCCAGGCTCTCTTGTCATCAGGAGTCACTACATGTCTATTTCTGGCCAATGAAATCTTACAAAGTCTACTGGGGAGATTCTGGGGCAGATTTTGCTATCTCTTGCCTTAAAGAAGAGACCAAGACATCTGAAGCTAGGGTGTTTCAGGTACTTTTGATTGGGTCTTCTGTCATTTGTCCCCATATTCCTAACTCATATGAATATATTAAAATAGGAAATGATAGTTCCCATATAAACCAGGGGCCTTCAACCCCTAACTACAGACTAGTATTAGCTCCTGGCCTATTGGGAACCCAGCCACACAGCAGGAAGTGAGTGGTTGGTGAGAAAGCAAAGCTCTGTCCGGATTTATAGCCACTCCCCATCATTCTCATTACTACCTGAGTTTTGCCTCCTATCAGAGCAATTGTAGCTTAGATTCTCATAGAAAGGAAACTTGCTGTGACCAGTACATGTGAGCAATATGGATTGCACACTTATTATAATGACAATGCAATGCTTGATAATCTGAGGTGGAGCTGAGGCAGTGATGCTAGCCCTACGGAGTGGCTGCAAATGCAGATTAAAGTTAGCAGAGAAGTTTGGCTGCACAGAGATCATAGTAAATCAATTGCCTGAAGATGCGTATCATAACCTACCAGTGAATGGCAAGTGATGATTAAACTGTATCTGGTGGGAGACTGTATAGTGACAAGTTGATGTCCTTCAATTGTATAGTTGTATCTGATAGCAGGTATTAAGAAATCAAAAATTATTTTAGTCCATGTGCAGCCTGCCTCTTATTTTATTACTACTTCCATTTGCACCTCTTTCCTGCACTTTAAATTTCACCAATTTAAAATTCATTGGTGAGACTGAAGAAAACTCTCTAAGACTGCTAATAAAGAGAAAGCTGCTTTTAGAATAAAAATCCAAGAGTCTCACTTAAATCATGGGCACATGACAACAGATGAGTCACATTCTCCAGTTCTGCTTTGTTTAATAGCTATCCGACAAAGCCACGAAGGCTTCAAAATTTCTTCACCATATAGAGACCAGGCATCCTGCATTAAGAGATGAGTTTTTCAAGTGTTTCAAAAGAAAAAAACATGAGAGGGCCTGCCACTTAGCTCAGTTCTTTAAGTGGCTGCTTCAATAAAGCGGTCAGGCTCAGGTTGCTGTGGTTTGATCCCCAGAACTGAACCCAGCCAAACCTGCCCTGAAGGCATTCAGAGAAAAAAAAAGAAAAAAAAACACCATGAACATGGAGAACAAAACCAATTATTGAAATCCACTGCCTTATCAAATGTATCTGCCCTGACAGCACCATTCTTAGAGTCTGACTGCACTGCTAAAGCTAAGAAACCTTTTACTATTGGTCCGGAATTGATCCAGTCTGCTGCTTAGGACATCTGTAATGAACTTTTAGGAGGCTGCAGTTCAAAAGGCATGTGCTCTTTTTTGGCAAGTCTTAAAACCAGAAGAATTGATGACATAGTAGAGAATACCGAAACACAATTAAAGAGGATTAACAAATCACAGTGGAACATAATCCAGGTTTCTGAGCCTGCCAGTGTTGACAACAAGGCAACGATGCTTGTTTTTATTGGATATATTTTTCAAGAGACTGTGCATGAGGATATGTTACATGCACCCTTGTTGCCAGCCAACACCACAGCTGCAGAACCATTCAAATGTCTGAATGATAAAAACCAGAGGAGGAAAACTACATCGGTCATGTTGTGTTGGTGTATGCATGGACAGAATGGCTGCCATAACTGGATGGATGGATTTCTTTTTAGTTAGATGATTCGGGCCAAAGAGGTCACTCCTGAGCTTGATTTTATGCAGTGTCATCCATAGAGAAGGCATAATTTGCAATGATCGACTGGGTGTGATGGTATACACCTGTAAGCCAAGCACTTCAAAGGCCAATGCAGGACGGCTGCCATGAATTCAAGACAAGTCTGAACTACAAAGAAAGACTCTCTCAAAAAAGATAAAATTATCAACAACATTTAATTACATGCCTTTATCTCATATCAGTTTGTACAGCTTTGTGAAGAGATGGATATAGATACACACATCTTATACATTTTTTTAATTACACAAGCTACTCCAGAGATTTCTTTTAGGAAACAGTCACCACTGGTAGCACATACCAATCATACAGAATGGGTTGCAAAGCTTGTTTACTCGCATGACATACTCAACCTGCTGTGTTCAAGTCACAAATACAGCGGCTGCATTCAAAGTTAAACTGGAATTATGGAGCAATGAGTGAATTCTGAGACTTTTGACATGGTTCCAATATCAGCAGTGTTTTTGGAAGAGACTGAGCCAGGACCTTCTTTCTCCCTGATGCTGCACGATCACCTGTCTCAGCTTTCAAAAGAGTCTGACCATTATCTCCCCGCCACAAAAGTCCTCAGAAATGGGAAGGAATGAGCCCTCAACTCACTTGTGAGTAAGCCAGATGAAGAGGTTTTGTCCATGCTAGAAGAGGACTGGCTACCTGAGATCACAATTAATGTTGCTCTGAAATGTATGCTTGAGACCATTTCAAATCTTCATACATTTTTCCCCCTATATTTTAGGGAAGGGTCTACAGGGTGTTCAGGGTCTCACTGCTAGATCAGACTCGTAGTGATCTGCCTTTCTACAGCCTCCCAAGAGCTGGGATTACAAGCCTGCACCACCACACTCAGTCTCAATTGCCATCTCAGCATGCCCTGGGGGCGGAGCTGGCACAGCAGGCCTGGGGATTGAATCCCCAGCCCCTGTGCCTGCTTGCAGGTGCTTTAATCTGCTGGGCTATTTAGCTGGCCCTTCCATACGTTTTGGATTAAAGTCAAGGCAGAATATCCTGACTCTGCCACAGCAGCTCTGAAAAGCTCTCTTCCACTCTCAATACTCTATTTTTGTGAAGCAGGGTTTTTTGCAGTGATAAAAACCAGAACAACATTATGAAGTAGATTGGACATAAGCAACACATGTCAGGTGACACTGTCCACTGTTCCTCTAGAGAGAACTATTTGCAGGAAAGTAAGCTCAGCATTCTAATTAATACTGCATTATGGTGAGTTGTACAATTATCTCATTATATGATATAATAATAGGAAGAAAGTGCACAATAAATGTAATGTGCTTGAGTGATCCCAAACCATCCCCCAAATTCTGGTCCATGGAAAAATTGCCTTCCACAAAACCAGTTCCTGGTGTCAAAAAAGTTGTAAACCACTGGTATAAACTATTCCTAAGACATAGCCATTATTCAAAGCTAATCTTTATACATATTTTCAAGTGTTGATATACATCTGAATATATATAAACACAAATATATATGTATATAATTGATGGGTTCATAAAATCAATACACTCTGTTCTATAACCTGTCTTATTTAACAAGTAACATGATACTCATATATTTCTGTTAGTAAAGCCTTTTTCAAATGACCGGTCTTCTATTGCTAGACATTTAGAGCATGTCCAATATTTTCTCATTATGGGCAATGCTGGAATAATTATCCTTGAGCATCATCTGTGTGCACTTGTCTGATTGTTTACTTTGGATAAATTATTAGACACAACAAAGAATAGATGCATAGTAAACGTTGGCACATTCTCTATAGAAATATTCATTGGGGGGCTACCATGTGTGACACCGTCATGCTTAGTGAGCCAAACAGCTATGCCCCCTTCCTGCGGGGGAGTGTTAGTTCTGGTGGGAAGACTTAGGGTTGAATGGGTAAATAAATGATTGACAGCTCCTGTTACAGTGCAGATCTGAAATATCTCACTAAAGTCACATGTGTTTGGAAGTAGGGCTTAATCGGAAGCGGGGGGACACTGGAGGCAAGATCTGGAAGGGAGTATCCTTGTCCCGGGCTCCTATCCTCCAGGTATCCTAGATGCCATGCAGGGAGCAGCTTTCTTCCATTAAGTCCTTCTACTGTGAAGTTTCTGCCTTGGAGCCCAAAGACCATGGATCGAATCTTCTAGAACTATGAACCAAAATTAACCTCTACTCCTTCAAATTGCGGGTGTCTGGTGTAGTGTTCCAGAAACAGGACCGTGACTAGTGCAGTTGAAAATTGTGATGAGAGATTTAAGAAGAAAAGGTCTAATGTGGTGTGGAAACAGGGTCCTATTTAGAGAGATGACCAGTGAAGTTCTCCAAGGGATGACATTCAAGCTGAGAGCTTAAGAACGATAAGAGCCCAGGCTCTATAACGACAGAGAAGTGCTATTGGAAAATTACCCAGGGAAGAAATATTTGATATTTAAAGATCTGAAAAGGAGCCAATATGGTTAGAGAAGCTAACAGCATGAAGGAACAGGCTTGTTCCAGAAAACATGAGCCTTGTAGGGCATGCTGGAGCACTTGAATTTTATTATATTTCATTCCACAGAAAGCCATCAGAGGGCATTAAACAAGAGAGTGACTGTTTTATTTTATTATTATTTTTTTTTAATGATCACTCTGGTTGCTCTTTTCCATTGTTTGGATGGGGGCAAAGCTAGGAGACTAGTACGGAAGTTATTGGAGTGGACTAAGCCAGGTAATTTGGATGGAGTAGGGTGTATGGGAATATTCAAATTTGTACATCCTGTTGGTATTGGGATGTGGAAATAGAGCAATAGATACAAGAGAAGCATTTATAAATAGGGTTTAATATCTGATAAAAGTGTATGTTCTTACACCAGAGGCTCATAGGTTTACTTACTGAAGTTTACATTATATTTTAATAGCTGTTAAAGCAATATTCCCCCATTTTTTTCATTTCAAATTTTCTTGGGTATTTTCTTATATTTATTTATCAAGAAAAAATTTAAAATACTTTTGTCATGTTTTATCCATTCCTACCCCATGAATCATATTGTTTCTTTGATAGAGATTTATAAATCAAGTTGGGAAGAGAGTTTTGCTATGTTGAGTCTTCCTGTCCAGGAATCTGTTATATTTTTCTAACTAAAAAGGATTTTTTTTCAGAATTTTATTGATAAACAAATAGCAATTAGACAGTTTCAAAT
>NDGN011543193.1:0-11395 GCA_002564285.1 Tympanoctomys barrerae
GTCCCCAAGACCATGCACCACACACCTCTCGCCATGCCTTCTCCCAGCTCACAGCTGCACGTGATGAGGACCCCGGCTCAGCCACGGAGCGGAGGTCCACACTCCAAAGCACAGCCACACCGTGGCACAGAAGGAACCCGATCTAGCTGGAGGCTCAGGGCACAGCTCCCACTGAGCTGGACTGCGTCCTGTACAGCACCACCTGACAGCAGAACAAAGAAGTACTTTTTGCTGTCTTTTTCTATTGGTATATTTGAGATATGCATAATGATCCCATTCATCATAGATTTTGTACCTGTCCATGGTAGATCTGGCTTTTTCTTCATTTCCTACTCCCCTCCCCTCCGTCCAGCTCCCCTTCTCCTCTTTATTTAAAAAAGCTTTGTTTCCATTTATCTTTTTGTTCATTGTTTACTCTTCCCTTCTTTCCTTCCTCCCTACCCTTCCTTTGTTCCCCTTCTAATTTGAACATTTTCTTCCCATTTCCCAATATCAACGATACATTCTGGTCCTTATCTTCAGTTTCTCACAGCAGAAAAACAATGTAATGTTTAAACATCTCTATCCAATTTATTTCCCTTAAGAGGATGGCCTCACAGTGCGTCCATCCAACTAGCGACGCCCCAAGCTTCCTCTTCTTTGTGGCAGAGTAGTGCTTCACGTATAACACATCGTGTCCTTCACCAGGTGCTAGGTGCCCGGCTCTTCCCAAGGCGTGGCTAGTACGGTGCTGCTGGAACACAGGCTTGCATACAGCCCTGCGGCACGATGGGGACTAGCTGCTTGACTAAAACCTCCAGCTTCAGTTTTGGGGGAAGAATCCATTCTTTATGCCACTGCACTGTGGATTCTCTGCTCTAGCAGCTTACTTAGCCTTTTACCTAATTGTGCATCAGAGACATAAAGCTTTCCAAACACAGGAAAAGGAGAATGGATGTCACTTAGAAGAAACAGTAACTTCAATTTTTTGAGAGCTTTGTACAGAAAACTGGACAATTAGTATTACAGCTTCAAATTCAACTAATATATTTCACACCCTTATTATCTCCTAAACTCAAACTCCAATTATTATTCTGAAAGATACACTTAAATTTTAGTTTTTCTACTTTGAAAACATAAATGAGACTATTAACTAACTGAATGTTGTATAATTCAATTAGTATAAATGTGCTGCTATTATCTTACCTATATATGTTATGGTCCCAAAAACAGGGTAACACACAGCAACTTCACACTCCTCCTCTCACCCCTGCCTTGGGACAGCTACCGTGAAGTAGGGCCCTCCAGATTTGGAAAACGAATTTATAATGATTAGGCTCATTGAACTTGACACCCTGCTGCACAGAGGTTTTAATTTTTATTTCATATATACACCCCAGTCAAATTCAAAAACATTCCGATATTAAGCATGTTGACCCTTCAGAAAATTTGCCTTATTCTGGGAGGAAAAAAGTATATCCTCAAAAAACGCCAGTGAGGAACACTGGAGCCTATTTCTTTTCAAATATTTTCCAAGATTTGAAATGAAAGTTCCTGAGAGGACTCAGAAACTCAGAGTTTCTCCACTCCTCCACTTTGCTGCAGATGAAGCACACTATCTATTCTCTCTCTGAGGGAAACACTGAAAGTCACTCTTCTGGAACGGGAGGTGTTCGCCTTTCCTTAGCTCACGAGCGTGTCCAGGACGAGTATGAAGAGCTGTAAGGACACCTACCACCAAGAAGCCACTTTCTAGTGAACTAAAGGAGAGAATGAGGAGATAAAAGTGACTCCCATGTTAGCTCTCTGGAGACGCCATTCAACCTGCGACCAAGAAGAGATTCTACCAGTCCCAACTTAGGGTGTGTGGGATTCACATGTGTTCCCGGATTCAAACATGTGTTTCTACTTAAGCTGCAGGAATGTATATATGGCTCCACAAAGGGTGATAAATATTAGCAAGCCTTCTAAGAATGAAAACCCTGTGACCATACACATCATATTTTGATTCAGCTTTTTTAATGTCTGACTCACACAAAGCTGAACAGTCTGCTTTTTACATTTGCAAGTCAAAAAACAATGAAGAAAAATCTGCAGATAGCACCTAAGTGCACCTTCACAACCAACCAGAAGCAAGTCTACGATTCCAGCCATTCGCCTTCTGTTTTCTCACCCTGGTCGGCAGGCCCATTCCAGCTCACTGTGCAGGTGGCAAATGCAATTTGGATGGTAAGTGATTCCAATAATACCATGGCAGGGACTTCAACCATAGCTCAGCTGGATGGAACTAAAGTGTGGGCTGGACCATTCTATTTGTAAAGCAAAGCATTAGCATTTGTCAATTATTTTAATTTAAATCCCTTTAGGAATGATATCTCCATACAAAAAGCTACTTCAGCACAGAAGATAACATGGCTCACCGAACAAAAGAGCCACACAAGTCATGAGCCAACAAGTGTCTGCATAATAGCATCACAGAAATGTATCTGTTTTGAGCTCCCCTCCACGGTATGTCTTTGCACAGAATGTCTTTCTCCACCCAATGTCTCTCCCTCACTTGGCTAACTTCTACTCTTTCGAAGACCTCAAGAAGCCCTTGCTAATTTCCTAAGGGCTCAGGCAAGCGTCTAGCCTGCTGCGGCCCCAGATTCTCATATGGAACCACACAACCAAGCACCGCGGCTTCCTTCCAGGCAGGGACTGTGCCTGGCTCACTTCGGTCTCTTCTGTGTGTGCAGCTCATAGCAGGTGGGACATGAGCCTTTCTAAAAGGAAGAAATGGCAGCGTAACCAGTATCTCTGTTAACATTTGAATGCTCTCCCTAATTTCCTTGAAAGAAATACAGAGGAATACTGGAAGTGACCAAAAAGAAAGACAGGAAACAGCAGAAGGAAAGAGAACTCCAGCTGTGCTCCACACAGGTGTTTTCCAAAGGAAATGCTGACCTCTGTCTTAGCGACTTCCCTCACTGCTAGGAAACACATCTCACACTCACAGTGTAAGAGAAGAGAGGCTCGTTTTGACTCACACTTCAGTCAAGAGTTGGCAGGCTCCACAGGAGGATGGCACGGCACAGGGGCCTGGTGGAGGAGAGCTGCTCAAGGCATGGGAGACGGGAAGAAGAGACAGAAGAGCTGAGGAGACTCAGCTGGCACCTTGCGCCAACAGCTTCACATTCCCTACCCAGCCCCACCTCCCAACAGCTCGCCAGCCACACCTTACCGCGTGGGAAGCGGTCCATGACCCAACCGCTTCCCCAAACCCCCACCTTAACCACGTGAGACTTCCGGGGATTCCCAAGACATAAACCACAAAATTCTTCCCTTGGCCCCCAAAAGGCTTGTTCTGAATGCATCCATTATATTTATTAGCATGTACATGCAACACACAACTACATTTACTGTGGTTCATGGGCAAGACACATCCTCAAACTTCTTTCATCCTCCATCCTGCCTGTCCCTCCCTGCTCTATCTCTCGGTCCCCTTCTCACATGAAAACAATTTTCCTATCTGCTATCATCTACCTGTTATTTTGCTCTTTATGTTTTGACTTTCTCATGTAAGAGAAACCATGTGACATTTAAGCTTGTTTCTGATTTATTTAACTTAATATTATAGTTTCACTTATCCTATGAATGCCTCAAGTGTATCCTTCTTAATGGAGGAGTAGTACTCCATTGTGTAATAATACTTAATCTTCTTCATCCCCTCCTCTGCTGATGAGCATACAGGCTGTTTCCAGGATATAGCTATTATAAATTGCACTGTTTTACATGTGAATACGCATGTATACTGTAATATGCAGATGGCATTTAATTCATCTCTAAAAGTTGAAGTCACAACAGTTTCAGCACTGCTCAAGGTGTAAGTCTCCCTTGAGACTGAAGGCCAACTCAGCTTGAGTCCCTATAAAAATCCAGAAGCAAGCGCCCTGTCTCCTTCAGCCAGACCCCGCTTCCCAACAGCAAGCCACCCAGGCCACCCACATCGACCACGCACCTCCCCAGACTCCTACCTAAGATCTTACTGGGCTGTGGGGAAGGAACATCTGCCCTAAGCCAGGACACCACCCACGCGATCTCTCCTCATGCACAGGACAGCTTCCCTTCCTGTGGCACAGCTGTACAGCTGCTCCTCCACAATGCTTTCTGGACCCCCATGAAAAACAAATATAGTAAGCTGGACAAAAAGAAAGGAGAATACGGACTCATGTCGCTCTTTTAGGAAAGGCAGTATCTGCCTTTGTACAAAATACTCATTTTGAGCAATGAAACAACCCTCTGTAATTCTTATCGTCATTTTTCCATCAACGTCAGCTCCCCTTTCAGTCTTCTGGCCCTGAGGCCCTCCCTGACGGTTAGGACCTGCAGGCGACAGAGGGACAGAGGGGATATAGTGACCAACTGTGGATAAGAAGGTCTCAAGGGCGTCTTTTCCTTAATCCTCCACAATGCTTTCTGGACCCATCATGAAAAACAAATACTGGCATTAACCCCCCTCAAAAAACTCTTCCTCACTTCAAGCACACTGTCCCGTCCTTCTTCTTCTGAAGCAGTGCTGGACGTCCTCTTCATGAGTACCTTCGGATGCACTGCCGTATCTGCCTTGACATTCTGAATTATGGATTATTCTTCCCTGTCCATCCTCATGCCTACCATAGGAAAAGCTGGGGGATTTCTCTTCACCTCCCAAGTTGGGCAGTTTGGGGCAAAAGGAGAAATAGAGTAATAGTAAAAGCACTAATCAGGAAAGTACTGTGCTGCCTTCTCTGTAAGAAGTTAATCTGACAGTCTCCTGGTCTCCTTATTTCCAAACAAAACCTTCATTAGGCTGCCCTGGAAGGAGCCTTCTTAGAATGGACAGTACCATGTAGCATCACTATCTTTCCTTCCTTGACTACTTCCAGTTAAATCATCAAAACCTATTTCTCATATGCCTGGGGAGCTCTCAGATGCCTCTAGTGCAGCTGCTGAAACTGGGTTATTTTCCAACTTATTCCCACCCAAGGCAACAGTCAAACACACTTACCTTCTGAAAAAAGTCTTCCCCACTTCTGCCTTTTCCTTCAGCTGCAGCTGTAAATAAAAAGGTAAGCAATTAACATAGTTTCTTTTCAAATGATGTACTCAGAAATCTCAAGTGCCGTGTATGGCAATACTGCGGTAACTACGAGGCCATCCCTCCCCACCCCAGGCTCAGCACGTCATCTGGAAACCAAACTCAATAAAGACTAAAACACTAATTCCAATCAACTATACATCTTCAGACTATGTAAAGACTCGGCAAAATGTACAGTTCTGTATTTCCACATGGAGATAAAAGGGACCTCATTCTTTCAGTGAAAGAACTCTATGAAAAATACCATGATCAAAGTAATCAGCCACAGTGCTCCATGCACTTCCCATCTGCAAGCAATCCGAGACCCAGAGCTGCCTTGTGAACAGGTGATTCTTTCAGCAGGGCAGGGCAGAGTCAGCTCAACTGTACTGCAATGACTAATGCACAAGGATTACAGCTGATCTCCCATACCACCCGATTTACTCTTTCCTGCACAAATACAAAGAGGAAAATGATGAGAATTAGATACCCGTCATAGTGAAAGTGATGGCCAACAACTACTAACCTTAAAAGATTACTAGTATTGAACATCATTTCTATATCTAAACAGTAGCCTCAAAATACAGAACAAATCCAGTTTTCTGCCTCCATTCAAAAGACCTTGAGACTGGACAGACTTATTCATTTGTGGTAAGGGAAAGAAAATCCACTACAAAGAAAGACGAAACAATGTCAATGCCACCTTGAAAGCAATCATTTCAGACTACATCATTTCAAGGACAGATACCCAGCAGCGCTCTGACTTAAGTGGAGGGAGGAAGAGTATTAGCTGGAGAAGCTAACCCCGGCAAAGGCAAAGAAAGAGCCTGCAAAAGAACTCCTGGAAAATGAAGTCTAGAAGGCCATAGTAACCCCAACGCGTCAAGCAATCCCAAAACAGAACAGTGTGCGTATCTATATATGCATGTATTCACACCGCGTGGTGAAATAATTACCACCCAAGAACTGTGACACATTAATTAATCATATTTATAGCTTTGTGAGTTTTGGCAAGTACCTACTATAAAGCTGACATTATGTTAAGTAAAAATTTAAAATTCTGACAAATTATCTCTGCCTTCAATGAAGTAGTACATATTAAAATTTAAATTCCTTTTTCACCAACTCAAATTTAATGTTGAACATAAGACTATTTTCTAATTTTATAGAAATTCATTTTTATCACACATTTCTATTAAAGGAAGACTACAAAGTTTGTATTTCTGGGTTTCCAAAGACAGTTTGAAGAAATCTATGAAAACAGAAGTCTAAATATTTAAAATTTTAAAATCTGCCTTCTAATATGCAATAGGGCTGAGTAATAGTCCAGCAAAGATGTCCACGTCCCAGTATTTGGAACCTGTGAATTCATTACACTATAAAGGTGATTTACAGACGGGATTAAGGACCTCAAGATGAAAAGATGGTCCTGAATTATCCAGTTGGCCCCGATGTAATCATGCCCTTATAAGGTAGCAAGAAACTCCGAGAATAAGAGGGTGGTATATCAATGAAGGAGTCAGATTAAAGAGCATATGACAGCAAAAGCAGGGATAAGAGAAGAGAGAACTAGAACAATGAAGGAAACTCTGAGAAAGTAAGGCATACAGGTAGCTTCCCGCAGCTGGAAAAGCAGAAGAAACACAGATCTCCTAACACCTCCGTAGGCAGCTGATGCTGCTAGCTCCCTGATGTTAGCCCAACGAAGCACATTTCAGATTTCTGACCTCCAGAGCTATGTGATGATAAATTTAACACAGTGTTTATCCACTAGATTTATGCTAATTTGTTACAACAGTAAAAGGAAACAAAGCGCTAATCTTAATACCTTTTTAACATTACTTTTTACACAAATTTCACAAAATCTACAACATAACCTTGGCACAGACACTGCTGTGGGTCATGTAACTTACACAGTTCCACAAATAAATTTTTTGCTTTTGATAAACTATGATGAATCCGTAACTTGGAAATATATCAATATTAAAGCTTTCAAAACTTGCAACGATTATTGGTTCAGCGTAGCTCTGGATATGGAGAATGGACTTGCTGAGGAGAAAAGACCCGCCCTGGTGTGAGTGGCACCAACCAACGGGCTTGCAGTCTGGTTGCAAGAAAAATGAAAACAAGGAACCTGTACTGCCTCTCGCCTGCCCTGCCACGGCCCATTTCTCCTCTGCCACAGGACCCTCCTTGGGGCCAGCTGACTGTGGACTGAAACCTCCATGAAGGGTGAACTAAATAAGCGTCTCCTCCTCTAACTCTTATGTGTTGGGTACTTTGTCCCGGCAAAGGGAAACGAAGACACCTGTCAAAATGCTGCTGACTGCAAGCCCCGGATGCTTTGTGAGATCACAGACTCGCTCCAAGCCAAGGAAGCACCGAGCTACTCTCAGCCGAGCAAGCTCACAACGGCTTTTCCCACTCTGCTTGCCCGGGAACACAGGGCTGCTGCAGACTGAGAGCAAAGGGACGGTCCTCTTCAGGGTAGACGGTGATAAAGTTCGTGGTGTTCTTACATGGTGCCTGTCATGCCAACTTCACTAAACAAAAGTCCTCTCACAGTCAGAGGTATGCGGGTGGCAGGGTACACAGTGGGTCGCTGGTGGGAAGCAGCCCTCTGGTGTCTCTCGTTTACACGTTTGCTGTGTAAGACCCCTCCTGACACTACCTACTAGGGGCTTATGTGAATTATAATGTCACCAAAAAACCCAAGGTTAAGAAGCAAAACCTTCACAAGCCCAGCAGACCTGCTCCCGCAGGATGAGACAGGGCTCCTGCGGTCGCGGCCTGGTACCGCTCATCTCTCCCCAATGAGATGACCCGCAGCTGCTCCGAGGCCAATGCTATAGTCGACATATTCAGGATTACTAAAACTTAGTTTCCTATTGTTTTAGTGCAAGTAATCTTATTTCTTAAATGAGCAATTATATTTTTAAAAAATTAAATGAAATGCTAATTTTAAAGATGCACAAAACACTAGAGTTCACTTTTTTATTCCACAAATACTTGGCTAAATCATGAATAGAAATGAGTCCTGCTCCTCAGTCAACTACGCAGGCCCGACCCGGACGACACTCGAAGCCGCCAAACCAGGAAAATAAAGCCAAAATCAAAACGCAGATCTGACATTTTTCTCAGTGAGCTTTTCAGTCACAACTCAATCCAAATTAAACTTATTATAAATCTGGTTTAGCTATTCTTGTTGTGGACAAAGCACGAAAAATCCAGTCACTTTACTCTGGACCCAACAGAACAGACTGACGGCTACTGTTAAACCTGAAAATAAAGGCTGTATCGAGGATCTTAGAGAACTGGATTGCACAGGAAAACATGAGGTTTGCTAACATCCTGACTCGGGTCCTTTCCTATTCATTCCGCTTGGATGGCAAAATGTTGCCTGTGAAATAAGCCGGCCTACACTTCCCAACTGTGCCGTGTATGCTTCGACTTTTGAAGTCCGATTATACTCGGCAGTAACACAGTTCTATTGAGTCCACAGGTCTGCGTGCTAACACCCCCTCAGCTCCTTCACTCCAGAAGAGCAGGAGCACACCGATGACGAGCAGGGTTCCTAGGCGTATCTCTGCAGTAATACTTTTGTCTGCTGCTCCGAAGTTTATTCATTCAAGTGTAAAAAGCCTTGTATTCTTCCTGCCAATTAAAGCAACTGTCTTTATTTTCATGACACAGAACTCCAGGAATAAATTATTTCAATACTACTGAAACATGGCTGGCTAAACGCAAGTAAAGCACTTCATATTTTAAGCTGTACAATTCATTTTTTATGTTTATTATAATTTCTGCAGTGCTTGGCATATTTTATTTCAGATTTTTGCTTCACAAGAAATATGGGATGGCAAAAGCCACCGCCAATAGAAACAGCAAAAGTTGAAACAGGTGTAATCTATTACAGTCCCCCGACTATAGGTCGTGTCTAGCTAATTACTGAATTAAGGAGGGTGGTGTAAGCTCCATTTCAAATTCTTCCTAGGGTACACAGAAACTTCTGTTTAAATATCTTCTTCCTTTGAAAATGCTTTGCTATCCGACATGATGCTTTATGAAGCTAAAATATAAAAATGTAAGGATGATGTGCTTAATTCAAAAGATAGCATCAAATATTTTTAAAATTATTTTTAACTTGACAAACCATGGCATTTTTTAGCCTTATGGAATTTGAGCAAAAAAAGTTTAAATTATAGTAATGGATAAATAACTCTTCATTCAGGAGATTCTTTTTCATACAACTAATGTAACAATTTGCATTCTTTTTCACCTTTTTAACACAATATGTATTTTTCTTTCCTCTGTTAAAACAAGACCCAATCACACTCTTCCCAGACTTCATGAAGAAGTATACAAAAGGAAAACAGAGAGCAGGTGAGACCTGGGAGAAAGAACTATGGGAGATGGAGACAGCCGGGCCCAGGAAAGAAGATCCAAACGGCACCACTGCCCCTGGGAACCCACCTCCTCCCAGGGCGAAGCCCAGAGCGATGCAGGAGAAGCCCTGCTGCTTTAGAGGGGGGCTCCAGCTCGGCTGTTTTGCAAGGCCACCTGCCAGGTCAGGGTGTCCACGCAGGTGGCCAGAGTCTCCCGCACAACACTTTACTCAAACTGTAGCATGTACACTTAGTTCATCAGTTCAATCCACATGCTAAAACAGGTATGTGTTTGACTCTGTATATTAATTGTGTTTATAAAGCTTCCCTGACACATAAAACTTTAATTAATTGTGTTCATAAAACTTTCCTTGGCCAGTGCTACTGAGGAGTCAGTGAAAGCTGCAGAAGAAGCAATTCCCACACGCTGCAGGAGAAGCGGTCTGCGTGAGTGAACTGTGTCAAGCACCTCAGCCAGGCGTGCACTGCCCGACAGCCCTGAGGACTGACTGCGAAGAGGAAACAGCCGCTCTATTTTTAAAGCGTCTCCCACTTTTCAGGTAAGTTGAACTTTCAGCAGCGACAGGGTCATCGGAGCGCCATGCATCACGCTAGTCGCAGAGATTTTCGAGCATCATGCTCATCGCGGAGATTTTCGGGCACCAGCTCCTGAAAGCCCCCCCCTAACCACCTCACTCCCAGAATTCTCTGTGTAAGAACCAAACCACCTGCCCTGAAAAGATTTACAGTGTACAGCCCTCCTGAGAAAAAATCTAAAAGAAGTGGACAAAAATAAACATGCTTTTTTTTTTTTGCAGAACCGGGGATTGAACTCAGGCCCTTGCACCAGGGAAGTGCTTATTGCACTGAGCCATCTCCCCGGCCCCCATGCTATCTTTTTTTTTTGGTGGAACTGGGGATTGAATTCAGGCCCTCGCGCTTGCCAGGGAAGCGCTTATTGCACTGAGCCATCCTCCCGGCCCCGACTTTCTATCTTAATAGATGCTATGCTAAAGATACTTTTCTCTTTCACTTTAAATTTTTTAAAGTCTTTTCAAAACTTTGGCAGTTAAATTTCCAGTCAAAAATGCAGTACTAACTTAGGATTTTTTAGTAGGAGACTACATACACAGAATGACATCATGTCTGTATGATAGTATGTATATGTACATACAAATGTATAAAGACACATGTATCATATACATACATATATGTGGACATGGTGTGTATATGTTAGCAAAAAGACTTAAAGGATAAACAACAAAATATTAACTTATCTGAGTGGCAGAATCATTCATCCATTTTCTCTTTTGTTATTTTTTAGGGGATCCTTAAATAACATAGTCTTTGTAATTAGGAAAAATAAGATAAAATTCATTTTAAAATCCTCCTTCCTCTCCAAGAGTGAGCCAAGGTATCCCCTTACTGATTTTCTGTCCGCCCACCGTATAAGGCAATCTGGCAAAAGAACTCAAGTCAAATGCAGATCCACATGGATACCAAGAATCTCGGAAGTGGGCAATGACAGTCAACCACACGACACTAGGCCTAGGCCATGGGCCTCAATTAACCAAGAGTCTTCTAGACTGAAATACTGACTCTTTGTCCCTGCAAACTCCCCAAGCCACGTGAGGTGGTGCAGACCAAAATCCCCACAACTTAGGAGGAAGGCACCACTCAGAGCCCAGGTGAGCCAACGCAACAAGGCCCTATCACAAAATGTTTTTTATTAATTTTATTGAGAAACAAATAGCAATGAGACAGTTTCAAAACTCATTAATAGGGCACTTTCATTAATTCATACATTGCATATCGTTGTCTTCCTAGTGGTTATCCATAGTACAAGATGCAGACATGATATCCTGTCCACACACTATTAGTACAAATCCTTCTTCTCATTGAATTAAGAGAAAGTAGCTGTATATCTATCCTA
>NDGN011543202.1:1439-14634 GCA_002564285.1 Tympanoctomys barrerae
AAAGAGAAGGAGCAAAATGCATTCTCAGGCTCCAAGCCCACCCAGAACAAATGCAGGAGACAACAGCATAGAAGAAACTGGAAATCACACACCTGAAATCTCTGAAATAACAGCATCTGAAGTAAAGAAACAACTGCCGAAAGGTATAGAGGAAATCAGATCAGAAATAACTTCTGAAGTAAAAAGAAAATGATAACTATAATGAAATAAGTAATAATGGCTTCTAAAGAAGACACTGATAAAAAAATAGAGAATAGAAAAATGATGGAATCCTTGAATGAACAATATAGGGAAGAAATAGAATGCATGAAACAGATTCTAAGTGATATACAGGAAATTAAAACAATCACAAGCTGGTTAAACCATTCGAATGAAAGTGAAAATAGACTTTCAGACTTTGATGACACCATTGCAGCTAGTGAAAAGGTAAGAAAAGACCTCTTAAAAACAGCTAGGATGGGGCCGGGGAGATTGCTCAGTTGAATAAGTGCTTCCCTGGCAAGCACAAGGGCCTGAGTTCAATCCCTGGCTCTACAAAAAAACAAAACAACAACAACAACAACAACAAAACCAGCTAGGATGCAGGAAAAAAATTATCCAACATCTGCAAAAAGTTTAAAAAGTAAACAATGAATAAAAAATAAAAATAGCTGGAGATGCATGTCAGTGTGAAATCCCTTGATATAATCTCTGGAGGATGAAAACTGTTACCAGGACTTGTTTCTTGCCTTTAAAGTTAATTGATGTTTCTACTTTCAAGAATAGCACATGGGTTTAAGCTCAGCAGCAATATTCTAAAAGTCCACATGATGGGGAAGTTGCTCCATGCGTAATGTGGGCCAGCCCTTCCTTGGCAGAGATGGTATTAACTTCATCATTTATGTCCTTGTTTGGAAAGAAGAAAGACAAGGACATAGAAGTAGATTGATGTGTACATTTGGGATAAGATGAATAGGTAGGAAAATAAATACATATAATGATTATTGGTTGGCAGATAATCTAGATTATCATTTTAATACAAATGTTAAAGAGCAAAACATCCATGTAATGATGAAGTAACAATAGCATTTAGGCTCCTTGAATAGCTTATGAAATAAAACACATTACTGCACCAACAAGCTGCATTAAAATCAACATAATGAGTTTCTCAAAAGAAAAACTCTAAAGGCACCCACACCCCTGTAAGCCTCCCCATCCCCAATTCCTCCCTGTTCACTAGTGGAGCAATTACAGCTTTCTTTTGGGAGAAATCAAAAAAGAGAGCATCTTTCTAACCATGAAATTGCCAATTGGGTGAAAAACAGGCATCCACTAAGTAAGGTAGGTGCGATCGAGAACCAAGTGGGTCAACACTGGAATCTTAAATTCAAACCTCCCAGAAAGGAAAGTGCACAAGACCCGTTCATGTGGAGAACACCAGACAGTGGACAGGAATTGGCAGGACACTCACGGACCAGGCTCAGGGAGAGGGAAGGAGCCCACCGGCCTCTCCGAGGCATTTTCCCTTTCTCCCAGGCTACACAGGGTTGAAAAAGAAATAACTCTGAGGAGTATTTATTTACTGAAGTGTTCATTCTTTGCTCAATAACAAACAGGATAGAATATATATATATATTATATATATATATATATATATATATATATAAAATCTAGCACAGGGTCTATAGGGTTTCACTTTGTAGATCAGATTCTAGTGATCCACCTGAGTTCTGAGTTCAGCCTTCGAGCTGGGATTACAGGCACATGCCACCACGCCTAGGCTGAATCGCCATCTCAGCATGCCCCAGGGGCAGGGATGGCATAACAATTATTTCAGTATAGGGAAAAATATATATACACATATACATATATACATATATGTATATAAATATGTATGTATATGTATATATACACACATGCAAATTTGTGAATACATAGAAATTCAATATACAAACCAACACATAAATACCTCAATAAAAAAATCTCCGTTTCTGATTACACATGGAAGAAAACCATAATCAACAAGGAGATTGATTTTGCCAACTATATTTTCCTGAAATAGTGCATTAAATTATTTTATTTATTTATTTACTTATTTATTTATTTATTTATTTATTTATTTTTGTGGAACCAGGGATTGAACTCAGGCCCTTGTGCTTGCCAGGGAAGCACTTATTCCACTGAGCCATCTCACCGGCCCTAAATTATTTTATATAGATGCAGGTTTGGGTAGGTTACATGATAGTATCTAATTTTTAATACTTTTAAACCTATGGAACAAAAATTTATTTCTAAAAACTTTAGTATCAACAAGTATGATCAAAACACTTCTTGTGTAAGCTGCATTCATACAAAACAAAATTGTGTAACTTAAATTTGCTATTGTGTATAAGTCTGAGATGTGGTGACATTCTTCCTATCCTTGGTATAATTGACTTCCTTGTCAATATTTAATGTTTAGGTTAGATGTTATTAAAAGCAAATGAAGGATGCACATACAACACTTGACAAATGTAACAAACAAGTGACAAATTCAAAATAAGAAATCTAGGTCCCATTAGGCCACAAAAGAAAAACGAAAGCAACATATGGTAATATAATTAGTATGATTATGGAAACACATTTGCAGAACTTGTGCTGCAGGGAAGATTATAATGGGAAATCCACTTATGTGTTGCAATGCATTGAAAAATGTTTTTCTTTAAACAACCAAGAAGAAAGAAAAGATATTCCCCTGTAAAGATTAAAGAGATGCTCAACCATCTGCGGGCTATTCATTTTTTACAAGTTCTTATTGTTCCACTCCTTTGATTCACATAAAGCTATGTTACACCTTTGTTACTTTGGAGAAAAAGGGTTGCTTTGAAATCAACTAAATGCCTTTTCCTCAGTCAGCTTGAGAGAGCAGCAGATAAAATGTTCATTGTTTCCTAAGTAGTGCATTGTCCTTTTAGCATTTCTATAGCATATTCCCCAATTAGACATTGGGGGTAATGACTTTTGTTTGTATTCTTGTTACTTCACTGGGAAGAAAGCTTGAAAGTAATGATTATTTCTCGAATTTAGAGTGAGAAAGGGAAGAATAATATTTTTTTAATGTATTTGGCTGTTGCAGGGTCTCACTACGCAGCTCCGACTCATGGTGATCCTCCTGCTTTCAGCTTCCCCAGCGCTGGGATTACAGGCTTGCACCACTAAGCCTGGACTCTGGCCAGCTCAGCCACCCTGGGGGTGGGCCTGGCCTGGCATGTGGTGTCAGGGATCGAACTGCGGTCCCAGAGCTTGCCTAAGCTTGCCTCAGCAGGTGCTTTAATCCATTGAGCTATCTTGCTGGCCCCAGGAAAGAATAATAATTTTTAAAAAGACACCTTGTTAAATTGTTCTGTTTTGCAATTTCTTGACAATCGAGAAAAAAACAAATGAAAAATACTGTTAAGCTTTGATTCCTTGTTCTTGTCATAAACTCAGCAATTTTCTCTTCTTTAAGTATTTTAATTATTTTTAAGGTATAGCTATAAACACAGGAAATATTTTAAAGTGAGCCAAATACTTGAAGGGAAGGTTCACATTTGCTTCTTTTATTTGTCTGGTGCCATCTTCTCTTCAAAGTCTATGCTGGAGAAAGCGCATAAAGCTGGGATTCTTCCTGCCTCAGCCTCCCTAAGATACACTCCTCCCAGGCTCCTGCCTGACACTTAGGAGATTTCTTTCTAAATTACTCTCTAAGATTCTATATGAGGCTTAAAAGTCCATGATCCCTAAGAGGGTGAGCTTGCGGTCTCCAAAACTTCCAACTAGGGAACAGGCTTGTTGAAATATAAATTCATTTCAGGTCACCTGCTTCTATTGGGTTCTATTTTCCTCCTCTATAAAACAAATCTTGGCTATCATATATAATTAATATGATTATTAATTAAGAAACATACATAAATCCATATCATTAATTGTAAAGAAGTAAGTAAAATATTTCCTAGCAGAGGGGCAACACTATACCAGGCTTTTCATTTTGTAACTTAAATCAGTACTTGGCCTGGTAAATGACCAATAAAGATCTGTAGAACTAAACTGAATCAAGACCAATGGAATTTGAAAAATCAAAAACATAGGAATAAATAAACACAGTGGAATTTGAAAAGGAAATGAAGAAAATGTTCTGGAAAGCCTTGTTATTGTAAGAGAAGGCTGAGATTCCAGGATTCACAAAACTGAAATGAATCATTTAAATTTTAATATCTCCCTATTAGCTGTAGAGAGAAATTAATTAAAGCCAAAGGGGAGAATTTGATAGTACTGTATAAATAGCTACTAAAATATAAAGTGAAGCAACAGTTTATGAAATATGTTCATATCAGGGATAAAGTATCTCAAGTGCTTCCCAAGGCTTTTCAGCAGGGAGCAAAGCACACATTCAGGCAGAACTGATGGTGGGATTTGGATCCCGTTCATATGTTTCCAAGCTCCAGCAGGACCCCAGTGTTGAGACGTCCATTTCTTATTGCTAGCAGCTCATTTTTTGCACCTTGAAGAGACAAAGAAAACACCCTAGAACACAGTGGAAATGCTCCAGAGGGTTTAGTATCACAACACACAAATCACTATAAGCAGAAAAATCATTAGGCAGCACTTACTAGCAACATAGCTTGTATGCTAAGGTGGAAGAAATTGTCCAAGTAGTAATTTCCGAGAAGAATTTTTTTTTTTCCTGAAAGAACTTCTTACATTTAACAGAAACAAGCAAACAGAAAAGCACATTGCTATTCTTAAGGCTAATTTTCTAAGGGCAAGTTTTAAAAGAATGAAAACAATTATTCACAACGCTGCAGTTTTAATTAACAAACTAAATGGGGATTATTGATATTTTCAACTTCATGACAGTTGTGGGTTGCATGGGCTTCCATGTCCTGGGGATATGAGGAAAGCCCAGAAATCCTGCTTGGTTGGGCACTGATAGTACTTAACCGATATCCATGCTCACTTCCCCTTACCCAGGTAAGTATATTTACTTTCTCAAACTCCCTCCCATCAGGGAAGGGCAGCCCAGTGGTACAGTTCTGTTCCACAAGACATTAGCCGAGCACTTCCAGTTCTTTACTCCAGATTCTTCACCTTTCTTCCCCCATTCCTTCTGCTCAGAACCTACCGGATACCTCGAAAAGCATCTCTCATAGGACCATGCAGTTACAACTCCCAACCTGTTAAGGCAAAGGGGTGCCTCTTCTGTGCTCTACCAGTCATGGATCTTTCGGTACATGGGCTGAAACAAACTTCTTGTGCTGACTTTCTATAACTTGCTGACACTGTTTTGAACTTATTTCCTTTATTTTAAAATGAACTTACTTTCTGAATGTATATATCTGAGGGAAATCCTCTAGGCCTCTCTTCCCTTCTTTAGAAGGAAGGGTGCAACCCACTACTCAATGGTGCTTTCCAGCTGGAAAGAACACTCCCACCTGCAGGCTGGTCTTGACTTTGGAAAATGAAATCCTATGGTGGTGATGTGTGCTACACACAAGTTGTGAGTTTACTTTCATGTGCCCTTTGGGTGCCTTTTTTTAAAGCTATTCTGAAAAGCTATTCACAAAATACACCCAACTATTCTGTTACGGGTAGGATTCTCAGTAGCATCGTAGACTTCTAGGATTTACTATTCCCGTTGCCTTATGTTAGCCCCGTGGTTACTGCAAGTTAAAGAAAGGGAAGAAATACAAAGTCATACTGGTGGAGTAAGGGATAAAAATGAGGATGAATCTAGTATCATTTTAATCTTCTATAATCAGAACTTTGTGTTTAAGTCTCCAAGCTTCTTTAAATTAACCTCACCTACTTTTCGCTCCACGCTCAAGGTCACTCTGCCTCTGTACACCACGTCTTCATTATCAGCGTGGATCAGGTGGTAAAGTGCAGGTGGGGAGCAGGTGGCACCAGGGTCTATGTCCACAGAATGATCACCAGTTGAATGACAGTCGTCTCACGACACAGCCTGGCAATTACACCTTCATGCAGGTCATTTCCTTAGCGCCACACACGGCAGAGTAGAGACGTTGACCCTCGCCGATCTCCACATTTTTGCAAAGCCTGGTACTTTTGTTACTTATTTTGTCATTAAAACACTGCCGGGGAGATAGCTTAGTAGAATAAGCGCTTGCCTTGCAAGCACAAGGCCCTGAGTTCAATCCCACCAAAATAAATAAATTAAAAAAAAATAAAATAAACACTAAGTGCTTTCTAAGAATATTTCTAAAGTGCTTTCTCTGATATTTAGTCCAGAATGTTACAAAATGTAATCACTTAATTTCCTTAACAGATTTCACATTATAGCAGTGTATTTATTAATTAATATGCGTCTGGGAGTTTTAAGGACTAGACCTTAAATTAGCCACTTAAAAATAAAGGTATTTCTTCTATATCCTTCTTACTCAATACAAGGAAATACTCAGAATTACCTACTGGTAAAAATATTTTCATGTAAGTAGACATGCTTCTTTCTATTATTTACTCTGCAATTAAATCGTTTGCTTTTAGATATAGATGAAAAGCATCTAAAATCTTTCTAAATTAATGTGATATACATGGTTTATTTGTGAATTAAATATACATATTGCAATTACATGATTTCTGTAATATTTATACTTGTTTGTTATGACAGTATCAAGAACACAATGCTTATGAAAGCTTATTCAAATGTATATTACCTTTGTGTCTTGGGGTACTATCTCTACTGTAACTAATATTTTCTTTAAATAGACTTGAAGTATTCTACTAACCATTGTATTATATCATCATTGTGATCTGGATTAATATGACAATTCTGGTTTGTTTTGGTTAGAAAGTTTTCTTACCCATTCAGCTAAACTACAGCCATAATGTCTTTTATTCCATTGAGCCATGTCCCTGATCCTTTTCCTTCAAATTTTTAAGAAAGCCAACACACTTTCCCAGAAGAACTTAAGCTCACAATGGTAATTTCTTTATATTTTGAGAACAAAAGAAACAAACATTTTCCAAGGAAAACTTATTCTTTTTTTTTTTTTTTTTTTCAGAACCGGGGATTGAACTCAGGCCCTTGCGCTTGCCAGGGAAGCGCTTATTCCACTGAGCCATCTCCCCAGCCCCTGAAAACTTATTCTTTTAATTTTGATTTCTTTATGTTCTAGAGAAAGGAGACCAGAATAGAAGAATCCAGAAGCCATGCCATTTATTTCACAAATGGTGTTACAAATTAGCAAAGGCTTTGGTTTCTTTTCATTTGGTTAATTCCTTAAAAGAACCACTTATTAAATTGTATATACAAGGAAAAGGAAGGGAAATTTTATTTTTTGTGCCTCAGGTTTTAGATATTCTCAATATGTATCAGGAATTTTTCCAAACATGAATTCAAAATGAATCGAATAAGGACCTAGTCCCATTTTGTCTCTAGAGAGAAAGTTAGAGAGAAAGTTAGGAAATCAAACAAGTAAGTATCACAGTGGATCTAGAACACAAAGTTTTGGCAGAAACAAGCTTAACAAAAACAACTAATGTAGAGGTAAAAAAAAAAAACCAGCAAAAAGAGAAGAGAGGTAAGGAAGGAAAGAGAAAGAGATGGGGGAAGAGGGATGGAAGGATGGAAGGATGGAAGGAAGGGGGGCTATCAGGAGGGTTCAGGAGAGAAAGAGATTGTTCATGTATGTTACTCATATACTGGGTACCAGTTATCCATAAATTTTGTATTGTTATTCTTGGGAAATCTATACTAAGAAAAATAATTTTTCTACTACTCTCTTGTAGCTTCAGTTATCTCTCTTAATCATTGAAAAACTTATATTCAAACTTTAATCATTTTATTTCTTTTGAATCTTAGTGTTAAGATTTTACATTGAATTTTGCAATTTATTTTTGTTTCTATTTTCATGTCTCTTTTATCAATTTCAAATTTTTTTCCTCTAAGAAGTGTTTAAAGCTTGTTAATATTAACATAAGAAACAAATTGAGTATTTCTCCTTGCCTCTTTGTATTTTGCATTGAAATGTCATAAATAATTACAATTGTTCAAAACAGAACTTTGAGCCATTGAAGAATCATATTCCATAAATATATGTTGTCTTGTAAACCTTTGCTTTATACCAATGTCAGTTGTACAAGACAAGAATTTATCTTATCTTTGTAACTCCCAAGATAGTACTTTCCCAGGGATAAGGTCACTTAGCAATTAGTTGTGGACTTGATGAGTGAGCGTATGGATGAATAGAATTTCTCATATTATAGCACGGAAGATCTATAAAATGGTAATGATTCATTAAAATGTGGGGGGCCTGGCCAATAGTTCCGTTGTTTAAGTGATTGCTTAAACAAAGCCCTTAAGCTGAAGCTTCTGTGGTTCGAACCCAGATAGTCAGGGCAAACCAGAAATGCCCTAAAGGCATCTTCGGGCCTCCAAAAAAAAAAAAGAAAGAAAGAAAAAGAAAACCCTTATTAAAATGTGATAAGAAATTGATGGCCTAAATTTTACATAATGGACAAGAAACAGAAGAGATTTTTCATGTTTTATTAGAGATTTAGCACTTTTCTTTCTAAATAACAAGATTGAATGCTTGAAATATATTTGTACAACCTAGAAAGTGTGAGTTCTGTGGTTCTTTAGGTAACCATCAGTGGGCAGTTGAAGGGGTAAAATGTTTAATATCTGTTGTTACAGGGATTCCAATCATGAACATCAGCATTTCTTCTTCACCTTTTTGAAATAAACTCTGCTTTCAGTTCTATATACAGAAACATAACAGCCTTAGAAGTTTCACTAGACATTCTTAAGTTAACCCCCCATACACACTCATGTCTAAGTATATTAAATATGTGTGCTTTACTGTTAAAGTGATGCTATTTACACCTGACTCTAGAATACACACCCTATCAGTAGGATATAAGGGATTAAGCTCTGGCAGTATTAAAGTTAGAACAGTCACACGTTTGCAAATTTCAAAAGAAAATCCCTATAAAATAAATGCTCACTGCTTAATTAGAAGTGGTACGGAGCACATGGTACTTAGTTCTAGAGTTCAGGGGTCGAGGGCTCCCAGGAGCTGTGTTACTGCGCGAGCATATGCAGTGCAGAGATGGAGAACACTTCTGATGTGCAGGCCGTGGGCTTCTTGGGATTTTCCGAAAAATGAGCAGTTCAGTTATCTCCAAGAGGCCTTCCTGATGCAGACTGGAAATCAATGGTCCCATGGCTCTTCTCTTTCATTTGCTCCTTCTTCTTCTTCGGGGAATGCTGATTCATTCTGGCCTTTCAGGTGTTTGACTCCTGAAATTATATTTTAAAAATTATGCAAAATTCAAGAGAAATTTCTTTCTAGCAGATTCACTGCTTTGCTGGAAGGGAAAAATGAGTGGAAAGTTTTCAATGGTATATATGTGGTTTTCTCCAAGAATCTCAACAATGTGATTCTATATCACCTTTTAGTTCACTGAGCAACAAAAATACACCTAGCCAAATCTTCATTAGAGACAAGCTATCTTTTCTAATTAAATCTTCTCTATTAAGAATTGCATCACATCTCATTAAAACACTATTAAGCAAATTCTTTTCACAAGCTCTTATTACAATCCTGATGGTCCAAGTGATTCAAATATTGTTTTTGGCATCCTTGCACTTGACTACAATGAGGATCATTGAAACTCCCAAGAACAAAAGAGAGTATGGGGTGTGTGTGTGTGTGTGTGTGTGTGTGTGTGTGTATCATTTCTGTAATGTGTAAACAAAACAATCATAATATTCTTCATCTTCCTTTGGAATTTGAACCTACCCACTGGACTACTGAGCTTCTCCCCTTGCCTGCTACACCAGGCTCGGAGAAGCTGATCCCTCTCTACCTTTGGGATTCACATCTCACCAGCTCTTTTTCCACGTCTTACATTGATTTGTACCTGAGCCTAGATGCAACCTACTCCTCCCCATTGTTTTCCCTTCTTCTGTCCTCACTGCCAAACACCTTCCTCCTACACACACTTTGTTTCTCCTCTACTGCTCTGAGGACGAGCTCTGTTCCAGTTGGAGACTTAGGTAGTACTTCTCCATATTCCCCCATTGCACGTGGAGCACTTTCATCAACTGCCTTTTAGTGAATATAGTGTGTTTATTTATATCTCTCTCATTAGAGCAAACACCTTGATCAGAGAATGTGTAACTTCAATTTACAGCCCCCAGGCACTGAGCTGACGAAAGAGTAGCTGCTCATTAATAATATTTATTGCTTTAATGATTGATTGAATTAATGAAGGAATAATGTAGTTTATGACTGTCAGTTCTACTACAATCTATTTTCAAAATTAACTCATATTTGGAGTAGAAATTGGAAGGCCATTACTGCTACAACTACATTCAAGCAACAACATTGTCTTTTATTTCCAGTGGATCTGTTCTACTAAGACATTATCCTACCTGGTATTGTACACATAGAGTAATGTTTAGTGTGGAAATTTTCATGCATTTCACACTTTGTAAAATTGATTTATGAGTATATTTTAAGTATCACTAAAATAATGGTCTAGTTAGAATAAATGAAGGGATGTCACTGATCATATTTGGTATAAAACAGAGTCAAGAAATGTGTCAATGCGCATGCGCTGAGTTCTGTGAGTCTCCGAGTACTATTTGGCAAAGAACAACATCCTTGGACTTGGTGGATTATCTTGCAGAAATATTTGATCCATTGTAATAATATTTGAGTACTTTAATTTCATCTGCAAACACAGATCACTGACAATTCCTGTTGACCCAAGACTGTACAGAGATATTTGTTATAAGAGAATGAATCGTGCTTCCTATTATTGTAAATTACATGGAAAAGAAGTCTAATATCAAAGGAAAAAAGAAAGGAGTCCCCTGAGTACCTATCCAGTTTCTCTGCTGGAATCTTACATATATAGGCACTAAGCTCCACAGCTCCATGAGGTAAACACCTGGGTGGTGGGTTTAGACTCAGAGAAGAAAATAAGAGATTTGCTCAAGTTTACAAGGTTAATATTGTTCTAAGACAAGTTCTGACACATCATTTTCTCAATATATAAGAGGATGAATAAATAAATGAGTTCCATTATCAGGAGCTAAGCTTCCCATTTAGCTGTTTGGAGGGTCATCCAGACTTTCATTGAATTATCATAGGCTTAGGGTGCCAAAACTAAAACCAGTCCTCATGCTCTTAGGGTGTCTTCAGAAATGGTGATCTAGCTCCCTCCCTCCCCTTTCCCAAGCCAAAGTTGACTGTGCCTCCCCAAATTTACAAAGTCCCTGAGACTCCAGAGCTTAACCCTTTCATCCAGGCAATAACTGCAAAGTAGCCGGCTGTGTTTGAATGACAGTGAAAGTCCTGCTGCCAGCATTGGTTTGTATAAATGACAGAATCAAATGGTTAAATGAATTGACAATTAAAATGTCCAGTCTATTTAACCACTTCCAGCCTCTTCCATATTGCTTTCATTTTAGAATTATAATGGTGACAGAATTACAGAAGAAAGCCATACCTTTTTATTGCAAAAAACACTACTTGGACATCTATGACAATTCTTTTCTTAGCTGTATTTGATTATGAAATGAATTATTTCCGGGTAAAAGTTTAGATGAATTAGATGCTAATTACACACTATTACAAAGACATTACGCAGAACATTTGCCACAAAGTTTTTGGTTTCTAAAGCAGTTTACCTAACATATCTTTCAACTGGATAATGGATAGTTACTTAATTTGTATTTTGAAATAGACTTAGATCAGTATTTTTCTCTTCCCATGAACAATATTTATTTGATTGTAGATGCAAGAATGCTGAAATTTAATTATGAAACCTTCCGAGGATCATCAGATAATTTCTTTCTTTCCATCCTTTTAGCTTTTCCCAAACATATGTATGCTTTGGGTTTCAATTGTCCATAAACCCTCACTCAGAGATAGAGGAGAAAAACATTGTTCTGGGAGTGTTGATGAAATTCCTGGTGGTACCTCTGCTGCCAATGCTAACGAACATGAAGGAAACCCTACACCCCAAGGGGCTGTGGCTTGGCACCATGCAGAGGCCTCCTGGGCAAAGGCAGACTCAGGCAGGGCTGTAGGCAACAGGAAGCAAAGGAACCCTGGGAAACACAATGGAGATACTTTTCTCATCACAAAAGAACACACAAGGAAAGGGATCATGCATTAGACCAGGATGTGATGTATGTCTATGTGAAGAAATAAAACAGACTGAATAGAAAGAGAAGAAAGAAATGCTGTCCACAAGCAGAACACAATGTTTCTATGTTCTTCCTGTTCTTTAGGTCAGGTGGTTAAATCTGGACTGGATTAAGTTGGGACACAATTGAGTGTAGTATGAATAGTGGATCAATTGACAGGAGCTTATATTTGACAGATAATAAGTCAATATTTTTGCTCCAATTATTTTGGAGCCCAAGATGGCAGCCTTGGGATATTTGTAGATGAGACCAAATCTGATATGATGAATGGCAAAAGTAGCATTCCAAAGGCTTTTCAGGATTTGGAATGATGGCCTAAGGAATGAAGGTAGTGATCAACAAGTGATTTTGCTTTAAGATTATTTTGGTTCTAAAATAGAGAATGAGGGCAGCATTGATTGATATCATTAGGGCTTCTAGGTAACCACAGTTTTAACATAACTCTACAGGAGTTATGTCTTTCTAAGGACACAGCTGTTGACCCCATTGGTGGCATTCCTAATGGCAGAATTGCAGTTGAAAATGAGAACTTCTCTCCAGCCATGTGCCGATCAGATCTTTGCCATGACTACTGCCTCATTCTTTGACCTAATTCAAAAAAACTATTGAACAGGGTAACTGGATTGGTTAAAAATAGTTATATGTAAGGGCCAGCAAGATAGCTCAGTGGACTAAGTGCTTGCTTAGGCAAGCACAGGGACCGGGGTTCAATCCCTGGTACCATATGCCACACCCGCCCCACCCCCCCCAGGCACACTGAGCTGGCCACCCAGCCCAGGTGTGGTGGTACACGCCTATAATCCCAGCACTGGGAAGGCTGCAAACAGGAGGATCACTATGAGTCTGAGCTGTGTAGTGAGACCCTGTACCAAATACAATTATAAAAAAAGAAGTTATATGTGAAAGCATTTTACTAGAAGAATTTCAAATGACATTGGGATATTTAGAATAAAAAAATTAAGAGAGGACAATAGCAGTTTAGCAGTTGCCTTTTTTTTTTTTTTTTTTTTTTTT
>NDGN011543212.1:0-11509 GCA_002564285.1 Tympanoctomys barrerae
AACATAGGCAATTGAGCTTAACCTTACTATCTGTCTGAATATCAAACATTTTAGACATAACATGGAACCGGTATTTTTCATCCAGTATCAATATGTTAAACTTTGAATCCCTACAGAATGTGAAGGAAAAAATAAGAAAAAAAGAGGAAATAATATTTTTAAAAATAAGAACAATTACATATTTTTACACAGAAATTTAGAAGGACTTTATAATATTGTAATGGACACATTGAGAGTATTTATTACTGTATAAGAAGAAAAAATTATACCCAAATCTAGTAGCATAACAAAAGGAATATGTCTCAGTGTCAGCGATCAGAACAGCTCACAGAGCACTCAGTGGTAATGAGAACTGGGTCCTGGGCAGCTTTACTCTCCTTCCTGGGGATGTCTAGAAGGTTGGACTCAGCTAGAATTGTGGCTGCACTGCCCACACACAGTTTCTATAGCTTGCCAGATCTAGAGGAGTAAATTAGCCATTGTGTACCATGAATCAGGGATTCCAGAGGAAGGGCTTGAAGATTGTTAAGGTACACATCTGGAAATGAAATGAAATTCCCTCCACTGTTAAGAGTAGTCCAAAAGAAGCTCCACCTTACTAAGAGGGTACCCAGATCCTATGCTTTCATGGAAGGGGTATAGAAGAATTGGGGCCATCTTTTCCACTGTCAGTAGATGTCAAAGTTGTTACCATAGCTTTTCCAACTCTTCCATAATTTATTGTTTACTCACTATTCAGAAGTAAATTATTAATATTCTAATATATAGTTTGTGAAATATATATAGTTTGTCTAATATATAGTTATATTTTATGAAAATTATTGCCTACCAGTAGACATTCTTCTGTGTTTGAATGGTGTGTATTAGTTCTTAATATGAAATAGCTTATACTTTTGGAAAATCACCTAAATTCTAACATAAAGATAATACTGTAAAGAACATTATTGTCACTACACATTCCTGTCAACATTTCCTTGTATGTATTCTTTGAAGTGGAACAATTAAGCTAAAACATATATGCATTTTAAAGATTTTTTGTAAGAATTGCTACACTGCCATTTGTAGATAAAGAACAGATGTATTACAAAATGCTCTGTGATTTGTGTGGGCCAACTACTCATGCAGTCTGTCTCCCATTTACCACCTAACGGGACACCTGTCCTCCTGGAAGTGCTGTGAACTCTCACATGAGTTGATTTCTGATGTTCAAGAAGTCGTAGTAATCTATTAACAAATTATTCTAATGCAGCTTGCAGTCTCTGCATTTCCACTTGTTCTTCTATCTGGAAGCCCAAATGAAACAAGTCTGAGCATAAAAACTGAGTGATGTGTGAAAATATAAATAAGGTATATGCATGTCATTATGACTTGTTCACCTTTTGCTCAAAAATTCTCATTAGTAGCTTACAACATGACTCACGTTCCAACCTTCAGGTCCTGTGACTCTGAATTCTAAAGGATCTGTTTCCTCACTCTCACTTCTCTGACTGTTTCTACGAACATGTCTTGCATTCTCCTACAATTATTTGGGTTTCCCCAATTATTCTCAAACACTTTAAGGAATAAACTTACCTCAGAAACTGCTCTGAAAGTTTAGTTTCAGATTCTTTTCCACGAGATGTGTATGTGACAGAAACACTCTCCTCTCCTCTTGCTCAACTGTTAACCATCTCGGGAAAGGCTTTCTTCTCCAAGCAATATAGGATTTCCCCCTCCCAATAACATTTAAGATCCTGTCAGTTATTTTTATTTTCCTTTACCATGTATCATTCTTTAATATAGCCTGTATTTTATTTTATATTTTGTACATTGCCTCCCAGCTAGAATGCAAGCTCTAGGAAGATAGGGATTTGGGCCTCTTTGGTTTATTGCTGTCCCAAGCTTTAACAATAGTGCATAGCACATAATAGCTGCTCAATGAATATTTCCTAATCATTAATTTGTGCCACTGGTACCTCTGTTTGTAAATATGAGACTAGAGTCCTTGCTTGTCATGTGAGTTTTTCTTCATGCACTGTGATGTAATCTGGGTGATTTTTATTCCTTACTCACTCTGTTTTCTACAGGAGAACTACATAAGTGATATACTAAAAGCATGTGGAGTAGGAAAAATTGTTTAGGTTTCTTCCATGGGCCACAGTATTTTTCACAAGTAAAAAGATCTTGTTTTTTCCCTATTGCTTTGTAGGTGGTTTAAACACTGCGGTACACATAAAAAGTACTTAGCATTGTTCATAGCATAATTTCTACTGGCAACAGTGTCTGTTAGTTTTGTTGCTTTTTTCCTTTCATGGTAGAAGTTTGAAGAAAACTTCCTTTGAGCCGTGTTATAGGCTGTCTTGATGTCTGCCCCCAAGGCCTCATGTGCTCATAGATGGGCTGTTGGGAGGTTTTGGGGTCACTGTGGTGGGATGCCCATCAGCGGGTTAAACCACGAATAGCTGCTGTGATACTGGGGAGTGAAGTCTGGGAGGATGTGGGTCCATGGGGTGAGATCCGGAAGGGCCTGTCTTACTCCTTGCCCCACTCTTCTCTCTACATGCTCTGAGCCACTTCTCCTCTCCTGCTCCTCTCTGCCACGCTGCACTGCGATGGAGCCAAGCAACTGTGGACTGAGCCCTCTACAAATTGTGAGCCAAAACTAACCTTTTCCTCCTCGAAATTGGGATAAGGGCATTGGGCCCCAGTTAGGTGAGAGGCAACTAAGACACGTACCATCTCTCTGTAATAGAGAGTCAGTAAAAGCGCTGTAAGGTTTGGCCATGAAACAAAGGAAGTTGCTCTGTTAGCTTCTAATGTGATATGAGGAAACTATGACAATCTGGAATTCCTTCTACCTGACAAAGTCTTGCCAACCTTTCCCTGGTTGGCACTGTTCTAAAGAGATGATACCAGTGATTTGCTCAGAAACACTCTAGTGTTTCTAGAGTTAGATATCTAACTCTAGATATCTATTAGTGTTTATATTTTAATCTAGATATCTATTAGTGTTTCTAGAGTTAGATATCTTTGTAAAGATTTCTCCCAATAAAGTTTCTAATTCTCTTCTTTTAGGAGACTATTTTGGTTTGTATAATATAGCTATTTCCCAATCACTCCATGACATCTAGGTTTTCTGTCTCCCTAGATAACTACAAGCCAGTTAATTATAGCCTGGGTGGTGTGAAGCAGATGTTTTTAGAACATCTTTGCAATGGGGCTTGGGGAGTCCTCAGGATTCCATTTAAGGACTACAACATGCCTGGGGCTTTCTCTAGCTGGAACCTTGTTCTGCACTTGGACCAGCTCTGCACAGGGCCAGAAGCTGGGGTGATTAGCAGGTTTCTGTGCATAAATATGTAGCATGTGTGTACATACTTGTATAGATCAGGCCTTGACTCCCACAGTATTCAGAGGTACAGAGAATGGAAACCAGAGTACCTATCCTACTTCGGTCCCTCGTATGACTCCTTTTTGGTTGGTTTCCTAGGAGCTGCAATTGTCTGTTTTTGTCCTCTGTATATCGCTGACAATAGTTTCTTTTCTATTTCCCTAAATGAATCTCAAAATAATACCAACAAGATACTTTCATTTTTAGTCTTCATAGCATAAATTTATGCAATCTATTTTAATTTAATCTATTTTATGTAGCATGAATGGATCATCCTACTCAGCTCCTTTAAAATCTAGAGTCCAATTAATTCTATAGAAAACTATGTTTCAAAATTGTTCCCCTGGTCCCTTTTTGGCACTGGGAATCTTTGAGCTGAGCTGTATCCACAACCTTTTAAAATTTGTCTTGCTCAGTTGCCCAGGCTGGGCTCACAGCTGTGAGCATCCTGCCTCAGCTTCCCAGGATGTTGGGATTATAGGTGACCACCACTGTGCCTCACTCATAGCTGTTAGTTATAATCATCCACTAACAAAAGCAGCTGAAGGTTAAAAGACTACAAATAAGTAATAATTATATAAAGAATCTTGAAAATCTCTGGAGGTGTATATGTCAGCATACTGAACAGTGACTGTTGACAGCCCTTTGCTAATCTTCTCCTGCATCTTTATACTAGGCTTTATTCAATTTTCATTTCCTCTGCCCACACTCCTCTTCTCTCACTGGGATAAAAAGAGTAGCAGGCTGGCAGCATTTGCAGGAACCTCCACAGAGATTGTGGTGTGGCTTGAGCTTTATTATTTTGAGCCACTTTTGTTCATTTTTCTGTTAAGGGTAGGGTTCCAGGGGCAGAAGGGGGCATTAGATGTATTGGTGTCTCATTTGTAAAGTCTAGAACCATCCATTTACAAGTTGTGGGGGCCTCACAATGTTAAGAACAATAGAGGACTTGATCTCTAAATGATTGGCGTTCCCCTCTTGATAAACTGAGGTGACAAAAAGTACTTTCAAAATAGATTAACTTTAGTAGTCACTTCCCACTAGTGTTGAAAGAGAAGCATCTTGAGTGGGCCATTTTCTCTCATACTGTGTTCTGGTAGCTTCTGGCCCTGTACAGAGCAGAGCCCAAGCATCTCTTATACCTTCTCTTAAGTGTCTCCCTGCACAAGCTTGCTTCCCGCCATCACCTCTCCTGTTTTCTTTCACATCTGTTTTGACGGAGATCTGAGGTAAAAAAAAGACAAAAGAGAAAATTGTTGTTAACCCTTCCAACCACTTGAATTTCTCTCTATATTTTGATTGCATTGTGGGGCAAATGGATGGAGGCATTTCACGACTGAAGAATACGACTTCATAAAGTAACTCCCCACTTTTGTCATGATATGAAACTATGTTTAAGTCTGGTAAACAATGAGAGTGACTGGTTCTGCTTACTTGAGGGATACCCTCAGCAGTGACTGCATGGTTTAGAGTCTTAACCAGCAGGCTGTGGTTTGGGAATCATGTTTGAAAGTTGAGGAGTCCATCTTCTGTTATCAGTGTCAGATGAGCCACTCACATACAATGTGAGCAATAAACTGAATTACTCTGGAAGGCAAAGAACAGTAGTAAATTCTTTCCATCATTCTAAAGGGATATAATGGTATGATAAATAATATTAGGCATAATGGAAGAAAAAAATCCTTTTTGCATGTTTAGAAAGGTGGATGTTACTCATTTTGGGGTTGCCTTGGACATGGTTGTTTGGCCAGTTAGTCCCTTGCATGTATGTTTGGGTATGTATAAGTTAAAGACATAATTTCTGAACTTTTCACTATCAAAAGGCTGGCCAGATAGCTCAGCAGATTAAAGAACCTGCAAGCAGGTGCAGGGGCTGGGGGTTTGATCCCTGGGCCTGCTGTGCTGGCTCCACCCCTGGGTGCACTGAGAGGACAATTGAAACTAGGCGTGGTGGCATACTCCTGTAATCCCAGCTCTTGGGAGGCAGTAAACAGGTGGATCGCTATGAGTCCCATCTGATAGTGAGACCCTGAACACCTGTAGAACCTTCCTTAAAATATAGAATAAATAAATAAATAAATGATTAATTTTTTGCTATCATTATCCTCTTAATCTTACTCTCCTCACTTCTACATCTCTAAAATTTTTTACCTCACATTTATATTTATGGTACTAAACATATTCTTCCCTAAAAATAATCACTGTCAGAATTCATAGCTTTAAGGTAACTTTTTAAAAAATCTATAGTATTAAAGGAATTATATAGCATAAGCATCTGCCTTTCTGTGTTTTAGAGCTTCTAAACATCCAAACACAAGAGAATGAAAATTACTTGACAAAGCGTTGATAAATCTGCTTGAGCTACAGGATCTCTAGGCAAGTCTACTTCTAAGAAAAACAGAGCATAATATGCATGTGTTTATTTTTAAGACTTTAGGCTGTTTTTCCAGAGAATAAAGAACATTCACCGCACAGCTGTAATTTACAAAGATAAACATCATGATTTTAAGTGTGTCCCGAAGAAGTATCTCTTCAAGTGATCTTTTGGCTTTTAATGTGTGTTGTAGAACATTCGTGGTCACCAAATTCCTCATTTTTTATGTCGCCTGATTTGCCACTGGGGACATTAGAACAGCCTTGCTTTTCTTTAGAGAATTATTTCCTTCAGCAAATAAATTACTCTAAGTGTGTATTCTTGAGATTTATAACTGTGAATATGTTGTGGAATTACTGGATTTTAAACTTTTAAATAATACATTTGCCCTATTCTGAATGCAATTATGAGTAAATTATGAGGCAAACTAGGATTGGAAATGTATGCAGGCACTGAGAAAATATAATTTCACACTGAAACATTAAGTAATAAATCATATTTCTTTCTCCAGAAACTGGCTCCCCAATTACAGCATCATGTGTTGGATTAGGTAACTCTAAAGCTCCTCCACCAGGTCAAGCAGGAAAATCTGTTCCAGGATACAATGGTAAGAAGTGAGACTGATTTGAAATATATAACTGAAACAATGGTTTGTGAAACACTAACACATTTGTCATTTTCTGTACATGCTGTATACTGTATGACAGAAAACATACCAGGTACTTAATACATATTTAAATGAATGAATGCCTTGTACTAACAATGAATACAGTGCTCTCTTTGACCGCACATATACTAACAATGAATGCATTATGTTTTGGTATCAAAAATAATATGGTTGCCTTCTGGGGACATTTTCTAAATGGCTATAGGAGCTAAGACAATATCATTCATAGGACATTTTAAGAAAATGTGCATGAAATTACTATGCATAGAACACGTGCTAAGTGCTCCATGCTTGCACCCATCATTTCATTTAATGCTTAAGTATAATAAATTTAGAGATATTATCATCATTTGGAGCTGAGTAATTTGATTCAGACAGATGAAAATCTTTCCTAGAATAGCACAACTGGTGAGGTCCTCAGGACAATGTTCGCTTCCTGTTTTTCTTATTACAAAAGTGTTAGTACTGGCACAATAGCTCAGCAGATGAAGCACCTGCTTAGGCAAGCACTGTGACCAAGGTTCGAATCCAGGCACCACATGTAGTACCAGCCCTGCCCCTGGGCTCTGAGATGGCCACCAAGACTGGATGTGGTGGCACACACCTGTAATCCCAGCGCTGGGGAAGCTGAAAACAGGAGGATCACGACAACTCTAAGCTGTGTAGTGAGACCTGGTACCAAATACATTTAAAAAAGAAAAAAATCATTAAATTCTTTCAAGAATAATCAGCTTTGATCCTTGTTAGCTATAACTAAAAACAAAGAGAGTAAACATTCTAAAACAAACCACTTCATTGATGTTGGCTTTATGCAGCAAACAACCTTTTAATATTTGTTTTAAGATTAATAAAAGCAATCACAAAAATTAATATTTCCAATAGGGGCCACATTTATATGTGTGTTCTCGGGCTGCTAAATACTAACATTGTGGAGCAGAACGTCAGCTCATCACCCACAAGGAGGAGGTTGGGACTCAGCTTTAGCTAGTGGTGCTTCCAACACTTCAGGAAAGGCCAGAGAACCTGCTTGATTCAAACCCATGCTCATTTTATAGTCAAGAAAAATGAGTCACAGAGGTTATCCAATTTACATAAGGCCACCAAGTTTAGTTTAATAGACTTATGAGAAAATGCCAGTTTCAGCAACAGAGTGATTCTTAACATGTTACCTATTTGCATATAAATTACAAAATTTAGAGTTTTATCTTTCCCCCTCTAATATAAAAATGTTGTATTTTTCTTCTTGAACCATGTGTACTTAAAAAATGTATAGATTATTTAGTTTAACCTTACAAATATATTTATAAAATGATACTTTAGATCTTTTTAGGGAGGGCAATGAGTTATTTCTCTAGCCATGGATAGGTGAACCTAACATTACTGAAATCCTTCACTGGAATCATTCATTCATCCCCTTCTTTTTATTCAAGAAATTGCTTTTGTGTTGAGGCGTTTCTAAGGGATGCTGATTGTGAGACACATTAAATGCATTTCCTCATTAGCATTCCAGTTACATTTAAAAATATTTTAAAAATATTTGTTTGTTTATTTATTTACTTATTGATTTGCTACAGGGTCTCACTACACAGCACGGACTCATAGTGATCCTCCTGTCTTAGCCTCCCCAGTGCTGGGATCACAGGCATGTGCCACCATGCACACAAAAGCCAGGCATGTGCCACTGGGCTTCAGTAGCCAGCGTCGTGCGCCAGGGGGCAGGGCCTGTGTGGCATGTTGTACCAGGAATCAAACTCCAAAGGACTTGCCAGGCAGGCACTTAGACAGCCAAACTACCCTCAGTTTCGTTTTTATGACCAGTTTTAAGAAAGAGTTAAGCTTTGATACTTCATGGAGCTTCAGTACAGAGGTTTCTTGAGAGCTTGTTTGGAGGTTCTATCAGGGGAGCGCAGCTATATGTACACCCTTGACCGAGGAACGGCCCTCCTCTATCGGGTGGTCGTCCTCTTCGATAGAGTGCAGTCTTTGGCAGGGACACACCAGATCATTGAGGGAGAAAGAGGACACCTGCGTAGCCAGCCAGATCAGCTGAATCAACCCTGACGATCAGTGGGGTGACAGATGTCGCAACCAGATCACTCTCACACCCCAGAAGTTCCTTGTCCAATAGCTGCCTGTTGTAGACAGAACAAGTTAAGTGTTTGTAACTGAGGAACCAACACATTTATGCTTGATAATGTTCATGTTTAATGGTTATTAAGATTGAAAACCAAAATATACTATTTAATATTATTGTAAAAACGAGATGTTTTGGGGAAGCAAAAACAACCCTTTCTATGTGAAAAGTATGACATGTAATCTAATATTTCAAATCCGTTGGGTCTGTGTAAATTTGCCACTTTATGTACATCTCCCCCAAATAATTCTTAGGCCAACACAATAACAAGGGAATTGTTCCCACTCTATAGACAGAAAAAAGAGAGAGGTAATATAGAACATTTCCAGAAGCACATTGTTATTTGGCTAATGTCTTGGGATTTGGAAAAAGAAAAGATAAAACAGGCATAGCCTTCACCTTTAATAAACCCACAACCTAGTGAGACACAGGTACTTATAACTGCACTAATAAGAGTCCAAATTGTGTTTCAAACCCAAATGTTCCAGGGACACAAAGCAAGGGCCCATCCACCCATGATATCCTCTTCTAGCTGTTTACAATGGAATGACCTAGATGAGTGGAGTCATATAAAGAGTCTATTAAAAACTAGATGATGATGATTTATATACAAGCCTAGTTTGCAGTATCAGTAACTGGATGTGGATGCAAGCTTTAATGTAAACGCATTCAGGATTTTATTGAGACAGCAGATAAAACACTGGGATAATTTTGCGAAGAATAAATCAACACAATTTAAATCTCCTAAGAAAATTATTACACTTTACGTCAAAATAGGGGCTTTCATACCTTTAAATTCTTTGTTTTTACTGCATATAACTTTTTGATGTATTTTAAAACTATTTCCCTTAATTCTGAATAACTGAACAAGATCTTTGCAACTTTCTCTCCTGAATAGAAGGATGTAAATGAACTTATGGGTAGATTATAAAGTTATCATCGTGTATAAAATACAATGTATTCAAGAGTTTCAGAAGGAAAATGTTAAGACTGTATGATTATAGTCACATTTTTATTTGTGTTCTACATTGTAGTAATGATTTTGGATGACAACATGCAAAAACTGAAGGCTCGAAGTTTAGGAAATATTGTGGTAAAGTAAGCAGAATTCTCAATACTATTTTTTAAAAAGGAGAAGCTTTATATTAAGTAATGATCAAGTGATTACATTGATAGTCACAAGTAAGGAAGTTTCAGAATGAACTTTTGTGTTTGAGAATTGTGCCAATTCTGTTGTGATTTAAACATGGCAACACTATATAATACAGCAAACTTAGACACAATTTCTAGAAATTGTATCTTGCAATGTTTGAATAACCTTTCTGATTATATAAGTAATAAATGCATGATAAAAGTAATTTACACATAAAATATAGACAGGTAAATTTTCTGTACTCTGACACTTCAAAACTGCAACATTGCCATCCTGAGCTACAAAATAATGTTCTCATCAATGTTGGACTGTGTATATGATGGTAGTACTATCCAAATGTGTTGGGACTGAAAAATTCCTACAGCCTAGGGACAGCGTCATGCTCATAGGTCACTGTCACCCACATAATTCAAGCTCACTATTTTGAAAGTCTTATCAAACTATATAGCACTTACAACAATGTATGATGCATGATAATGACAATAAACAATGGTCACTACTCTGTCTTTACTGTTGTAGCTTTTATCATTATTTTAGAGTACTTCTACTTATTTAAAAAGTGTACTGTAAGTCATATTGGGCTATATGCTAACAATAGCCTCAGAGCTATCATGTTTATTACAACTATTGATTGACCCCAGAGGTTATGCCAAGTGGTTGACTTATACACTCTAGATTTGGGTAAAAAATTTTATGATGCTCGCAAATGAGCATATATCCCATCATTAAGAGACATGCAAGTATATTGTGCACATTCTGACAAACATTTTGTGTTGTTGAATCAGTTAAACCCATTTGGGCTATTATGGACTGCCTTTCCTTAATCCTGTCTCAGAGAAATTCTGCTTTTGAGATGCTAAGGGTCAAACCCAAGGGCTCACGCAACCTAGGCAAGTGTGCTACTAGTGAGCTAAGCATTTTGTAATGTTTTGTCTGTCCTTTAAAAATATTCACTTTCATTATTGGTCTTTTTGCCCTTTTTGAACATGTATGACTACAAATTATACTGTATTCAATGTCTTTTTGGTTTTGTCTTTTCTGGTTTTATGTTCTTTTTTAACAGTCACTATAGTATTGAATACATTGCCAAATGGATAACTACTGGATCAAAATGTATTTTATAGAAAAAAATGTATTTTATAGGTTTTTGACTTATCAAATATCATAATTTTTGTTAATATATTTCATCATTGTTTATTTGTAGGCAAAAAGTGATAAAAGTCAAAGTTCTTTGAATTGATTAAAGCCATAATTTAAAATTGTTATGCTAGTAAAATCTGAAATGCGACTTGATTAAGTTGGGAATCAAACAAATATACAGACTGTTTTATCACTTCTGATTATTATTTTTTCACTTTTTTATGAATATTATGGTTTTATATACTTAAACCATTTTATGAAAATATGGTTTAAGTAGCAAAATACAATGCTATAAAGAAAAACAATCATTTTTAAAAAATTAATCTTATGTATTTGGTACAGGGTCTCACTACGTAGCTCCCACTCATAGTGATTTTCCTGTTTCAGCCTCCCTAGTGCTGGGGTTACAGATATTTGCCACCATGCCAGGTTTCTATGGCTGGCTAGTTGTGTTAGGGGAGGGACAGCATGACATATGGTACCGGGGATTGAACCTAGGTCCTTGTGCTTGCCTAGTCAGTCACTTATACAGCTGAGCTATATCTTGGCCCCATATGTTAAGTCTTGTTTTTTTAAAAACAATATTTATTTATTTGTTTATTTATTTAGTGTGTGTGTGTGGCCAGCTCAGCCCATCAGGGGGCGGGGCCGGCTGGCATGTGGTGCTGGGG
>NDGN011543220.1:1419-11871 GCA_002564285.1 Tympanoctomys barrerae
TATTTACAAACACCATTAGAACAAATCCCTCTATTCATTAAGAGACTGTAACTATATATCTATGCCAACCACTTTGAATACACAGATACAAAATGGACATTCATCTGTATCCCCAGCATAAATATTTAAGGTTACAAGAATCTCACGTGCTAATAATACATTAGGATAATTAAATTATCTATTGTAAATGGCAGTCGGGAGTATAACTACCCGGTGCTTATCTTTTGGAGTCCCAAATTCTTCTTTAGGTATAAAATGTCAGCTAATTTAAGTTGTACAAAATATGCCAGAGGGGAATTCCATGTGTGCTGTGTGGCACGCAGGCTCCTTTCCCACTCCCTTTCCACTGGGCTAGTGCATTACACGCATGCGTGCGTCATGGTGTTGAGGGAGGCGTCACCCAGGCTTGCTGTAAGTGGTGGCTTGATGGGGTTTCACTGGAACATTTATAAAGTTTTAGATAGTGGTCTCTGCCAGCTCGGAAGATAATTATAATAAGTGAATTTTGTCTGGGAGCTAAGGGGAGAAAAATCTATCTGGTGTTGAGATAAAAGAAGACAACTTTATTGTTTCACCAGCCCTAGTACCTGCAGTCCTTGTCTGCAGCAGCAGTAGGAGATGGAAATCACGCCTTCCCTCCTAGGCCTTTCTGAACCCAGAACAAAGCAATTACATTTTTAGATGAAACCATTTAGAGGACAACCAATTTCACGGCAAGCATCCTGGAATCCAACAGCTTTACATGGCTGTGGTTGGAATGACATCTCTAAAATTGTATCTCTGCTGCTGTGTGACTCCTAGTGTTTCCTATAATTTGGTGGCAGAAACCGTATGACTAGGGCCTACTGTGTGCAGTCCCCTGTGGCACGCTGCCACCGTCGTGGCCCGTGGCTGTATTGTGGCCAGAAGTAACTCTGAAGCAGGCTCCCGTGAGAGGAGTGGGGTGTGAGGGAGCAAGACAGCTCGGGCTCCAAAGTGGCTAAGCTCCTCCCACAAGTCTGACAGCTCACCCTGTCTCTTTGAAACAAAATTCCTCATTCTTTTAGCAAAAGTATAATCAGACTAACAAACAGCATTTTCTCTGCAAAGCTGGTCTCAGGAAATGACATATAAGTAGCCTTGAAATAAATTTTGATAGCTTAAAGTTAATGCAATATATATACTGCATTTTCAATTTCAGTCGAACTGTTGCTTTTTTCCTAAGCAGCGACACCAATCTCTTGGGAGGGTTTAGGAGTAATGGGTGATAGGAAAGAATTTACTTAACAGCAGACTTCTACTGACTTGAATGGTGAGTGGGTTCTTTGGTGTTCTGTATAAAGCCCTCACCTTAAGGGCAGTGGGAATGCTTTGGGTTATTCAGATGGCATTATAGTTAAGGGCATGCATCAAGCGTATTTATTATTGTATGTACAAAAGTTGGCTATTGTTTCAATTTATATAAGTTAAAGCTTTATTCTACACTAATTTGTGTTTTGAGTTTTAGGTTGTTCCTTGGGTACTCAGTTTTAATTTTATTGGCTTCCGATTTTAATAACGTTCAAAATTTAAAATGTAATTAAACATTGTCGCCTTTAACTTATTTCAAATGCTGGGCCACTAAAGTCTCCATGGGTAACTGTTGCTGTATTGCTATGGTCTGTCTGTTACTTTTTTGAGCCTGTGACACAATCCCTGTTACCCACAGTTTAAGAGTAAAGGTTTAATTTGGTTCACAGTGTGTAGAGGACTCAATCCATAGTTGCCAAAGCAGGGTAGCATGGTGGAGGTGCATAAGAGGGGGAACAGCTAGAGGGGATGGCAGCCTGGAAGCGGAGCGGCTTCAAAGGAAGAAGGAGGGAGATAAGCCCTCCAGGACCATTGTCATAGTGACCCACCCCTCTGAACAAGCTTTACCTCCCAAAGTCACCTTTAGGTACTAACTCATCAATGGACTAATCCACTAATGAATGAGCGCTATGTACTCATGATCCCAGTCACCTCTCCAAAAACCTGCTGATGAACCCTAATATGATTCCAGAGCCCATTTCAATCTTTGTGTACTGCTTATCTGCTTCTAATGTATGACTTTGTTCAAACTGCTGGACCATGCTCTAGCTTTGGGTTTGCACAGAACTCAGAATTTTGCCTTTTTTTTTTTTTATCAGTATTGTCCTTTGACATGGCCACTAGCTTACTTTCGTATTGGAAAATTATAATATTCCCACCACAATGTACAGGAGAGATCTCTGCTACTAAAGAGAAAGTGACACTACTTTATAACTATTTTCTTTTGATGTTTTGAGTAGTACAACAGGAAGTGATGTAATTGCAACTCTAACTATACTTTTCTGAATATTGAGTAAGGGCTGGAATGCTAAAATACTCTCTGTACTTTTTAATGAATATTTTCCTCTTTTGTGGGTGGCCCTGTTTGATGGATAACACTATTAGAGATGAAGTTTTTAACAACAATAAGGCATCACGGGAAGGATATTTTCTGTGAGATTAGGTTTTGACAGAAGACTAGCCTTAGGTTAGACAGGGGAGGGAAAGACCAAGGAAGAAAGAAGAAACAAATACATGGGGTGGCTGCTAAAAGTATATTTACTAATTCCTGAGTCTGTGTACAATGAGGAATTGTTTCTGACTCCCCAAGAGGTTATGTATGCTCTAATAGTAGAAGAGAATATCTTTGAATTCAGCTGCATTGGAAAAAATATGTGTACTCAGGGATGAACACACATGTATGTACTTCAAATGGGTGACATTTTTGTTTGTTCCACAAAGAAGAGAAGAAAGAAACCATTCAGCATTGAGGAGGAAGATGAATATTTCACAGGCAAGCTCTGTTTCAGTAGCGCCCATATCTGCTGCATCTGGCAAAGGTCTTTCTTAAAGGGCACTGGGGACCTCAGCGAATCCCATGGAGGGTCAGGTTTTGAACCTACCACTTCAGGGGGTGGCCCTCCAATCAGACCTTGCAGCTTCCTTAGCACATTCCTGCTGCTGTTGGGACTGCTCCATGTCTAGAATGTTAGATGTTAAAATCTGTACTAGCTCTCATACCTGTGGAAGCCAGATGTCATCTTAAACAAAGCTGAAATGTGCTTTGTTTTTGCCTCTTGTCTACCATCATCCAAATTGCAGAGAAGCTGGGGTTTAACTCAGACAGCAGAAGTACAGGCCTAACAGAAAACTGGGATGCCACAGGCCCATGCCTTCTTTGACTTTGCCTAAAGTTCTATAGTCTTCCTTCAAATGCACTGTCAGCCATAGCACAAGCCTATGCCATGGTGTAGGCATTCATTCTTCAATATGAGCACTGGGAGAGGACGGGAATTAGACAGCAAAATGGTACCTTTTGCTGGCAGCTGCCTGAGCAGGATAACGTGTTTCTTAGATTGTGTGTGTACCACTTTACTGTAACACTTCTCTCTGTAGGTCCTAGATAGACTAGAGGCTTTAAAGCTGCTCCTGTCACTCATTTAGTAGATTTACCATTTATCTATTTGTCGGAGGGAATTTCCAATTAGAGAAGCAAAATTGACTTTTAAATGTTGATATTCCTTCAACATTAGCTAAAACCTTTGTTTTTAAAAAGAAATCAGATATCCTTTTTCTTTAAAGCATAGAAATATGATAATTCATTGGCAATTAGTAGTTTAACAGTTCCTTACATAGTGCAAGAATTTTCCATTTCATATTATATATATATTTGATGAAATATTCTTTCCCATATTTATTATAAAATTAAATTAGATGTGGGCTGGTGAGGTAGCTCAGAGGTCTAAGCACCAGCTTAGGCAAGAGCAGGGACTGGGGTTCGATCCTTGGCACCACATGCTGCACCGGCTCTGCCCCTGGGGCATAGTGACCTGGCCACACAGACCAGAAGTGGTAGTGCACACCTGTAATCCCAGCACTGGGAGACTGAAAACAGAAGGATCATTTCAAGTATGAGCTGCATAGTGAGAAGCTGTATCAAACACACACACACACACACACACACACACAAACAAAATTAAATTAAACAAAAACATTAAATGGCTTAAATTACCCAGCCATATGTTTTAATCATATAATTATTAATAGCTTGGGGTACAAGGAACTCCTGATTTGTGGTCATTAATTGTATTAAACAAGTCAGTATGAATCCTTTAGGTTTATGTTCATTTCACGATGTCATTTTTGAGGCCGGGGGAGATAGCTCAGTAGAATAAGCACCTGCCTGGCAAATGCAAGGTCCTGAGTTCCATCCCTAGTGCTGCACAAAAACAAAACAAAATGTCATTTTTGAATTGGTAACATTAATTTTCTCTTGTACATCTATATTCTATGCAAAATTGGTGATAGTCACTGGGAACTCCTTAGGAGTCCTGTCTTTGTCAGTGACTTTCGCGGGTTTTGGGTTGTAAGGAAAGCTCTGTGTTTTGTCATGGCAGGAGGAGAAGTTGACAGAAGATGCTACATTTGATTTTCCAAGAGCACACTAAGCACCAGGCAGAATATAATGTCTATAGCAGAAGGCAAAGTAGCACAAAGTGTGCCCTGTGTAGTGGAAGTGTGATGGGGCTAATCCTGGCACATAAGCTGCTTGTTAGCAAAGAAGGCAGCCAGAATATTTCAGAATATACTGATGGATCCATAGAGCACAGTTTATATTTGCATGTGGACTAAACAGAAACACTTACAAATGTAGGCAATGAGTCTGTTCAAATACAAAGAAGGGTCCTACAGGAACAAAGAAATATGCCCACAAAGGAGACCAGCAAGAAGAACAGCAAGAGGCACTGGCTTGTGAATACAAGAGAGCTGGACTAGATACAGTTGTTATGGTTTATATGTAGATTCCCACCATTCTCATGCACTCATTGGCGGGGCTTTGGGAGATGGCTGGATTGTGGGAATGGGATACACGTCAGCAGGTTAGTTGATAAGTTTGTGGCTAAATGTGATTTGGGAGGTGAAGCCTGGTCAAGAGATGAGTCCCTGGGACACAGCCTGTAAAGGTCTAGCACATTCTTTGATCATTCTCTCTACTTCTGTGCTACAAGCAAGCCTCCCCCGCCATTCTCCTCCATTATGCTGCCTGCCTTGGAGCCAGCTGACTACTGTCTGAAACCTTTAAACTGTGAGCCAAAATAGACCTGTCCTCCTTGGAGTTATGGGTGTCATGTGTTGTGTCCCAGCAACGAGACGGTAACTAAAACAAATTAAGTACCTGTTTTATCAATTACTAATAAGAAACTGAAGTTCTTGGATTCCGGGGTACCCAATTCTTTAATGCATCTGTTAGTTTAACAACAAGTACTAAGCACACATTTCTCAAGGTAGATAAAACATCATGTCTTTGTCCTCATGAAGCTTATATTCTTGCAGGGGAAGAAAAATATGCAGTAAGCAAACATGGCACATGTGATCATGTTGAGTATGTAAATTGTATGTACAGGTTTAGTATGTACAGAGGACAGTTAAATAGGCAGACAGAAATCTAGAAGAGAGAGGAAGGGGCTTCTTGGCCCACTGTACTGATTTTGCCAGTGTTATATAAGCAACAATCCACACAATAGATACTTCTCTTCTAGAGAGAATTATAGCAGACGGATCCCCCTCAGGGAACTTCACCATAAATCTATGTGTTTTATTTACTTATTGTTTGTTTGAGACAGGGTCTGGCTAAATTATCCAGCTCATTCTGAACTCAGAATCCTCCTGCACAATTTCCTGATTAGCTTGGATTATAGGCTTTTGCTACCATTCCCAGTTGAAAAATATTGGTATTATGTGATTGCTTCTCTTCTCGGCTTGGGTCTTGAGTGGCCACTTAATTAAGGATGGCTGGCACCGTGTTGGTCAGGGGAGGATGGGGATTCATAGCCAGAGTTCTTCTCTTTTCAGTGTTAAGCAGAGAGGAACAGAAAACCAGACTTGAGAACAAAACTGGAATTAGACCAACCTCAGATCCATGGTGCTGAAGGGAGACTGTGAGAAGTGTGGTGTGACTGAAGATGAGTTTGACTTTGTGGGCTGTGTTTTGCTTATCATGTTTCCATTTTTACAAAAATTCTTTTCACATTTAAATTAGATATTGAGGCTGGGAGATAGCTCAGCAGTCCAGGTGCCTGCCTGGCAAATGGAAGGACCCGAGTTTGATCCTTAGTACCACATGCCACGCTGGCCTCAGAACTGGGCATGGTGGAGCATGCATGTAATTCCAGAGGATTGCTATGAGTCTGAACTGTGTACGGAGAACCTGGATCCAATGAAAATAAATAAATTAGATATTGAGGTTTTCCCAGAGGTCTTATCTTTGAGTCACTTTACTTTATAATTCCCACTCTAAATATCCTAGTGCTGTTATTAAAACTCCTTGAGTTGATTCAGGGTAACTTTAACAAAAGGTATATAGCACCTTACTTCTTTAAATTCCTTCACTTCTAAAACGTGCCAAGTAGAAAATATGTAATAGACCCTTTCACAGTAAGATGGAGATGACTGATGCCAGTTACTTTAAGGTCAGACTCACTGAAATATTTAACCTTTTAGGACAGATACTGACTCAGAAACACTTCTATTGGTTCTATTAGAGGAAGAAGAAAGAGTACTAGGGTCAGTGTCCGGATGCCATCCACGGAGGCCGTCTGTCTGTTCAAGGCTGTCCTGCAGTCTCCTGTTGCAGGCTCTGGGTTGTAGTGGGAGAACCTGGCCAGGCTGTTTGTCTTGTGTGTAATCTGGCTTCTCTCTGGCTTTGGCCAGTGGGAAACCTCGGAGAGAGATATGAGGGTGGACAGCGAGAAACAACGGAGGCTATTTCTTCCTCCCATGTTCCGCCTGCAGCAGCGACTGCAGCTCTTCCGGGACTCCAGCCGCTGTGAGTTGTTCTCAGGTGCTGTCTCTAGAGCCTTTCCACAGGGAGAGGGGGTCCTTCCAAGGCTGAGCCTGAAAAAGAGTCTCTGCCTCTGGCAGAACTTTTTCAGAACTTTTATTTGTATGTTTTAGAAGTTTTTCTGAATTTTTACTTTTGTATTTCCATTAATTCCTCCTGTTCTCCTCTTCAAATGTTCTTAGACTACCTTTGCTTTACTTAGCTTTGTGGAAATGCTACGTGCTTCCCAATTGCATCTCCTCCTGACATTAGCCCTACTTTTGTTTTACCAGCTGAGATTTTGGTGACCTGCCTCTGCTTGGACTCGTATCTGACCACAGTCTCCTTTCATCTTTGCTATTCTGCTAGCATTAGCATTGAGCAGAAAATTTTCCTGCGTTTCTACTGATTACCAGTTTGGCACAATAAAGACAAAGGATCTCTTGGTGAACTCATGCGTAAGAATGCAAGCCGACCTACTGTTTACAATTCAATGCATTTTGGAAATAATTTTAGTGAATTTGTCATCATGTTCTAGTAGAAAAAAAAATAGAGCAAGGTATAAGAAGATGGGTTTGTCTGGCTTTCTTTGAAGAGATACATGACATGCACAGATGGATGGAGATAGATGCATAGATACAGTCCACCAAAACATATATGCACATTCTAGGAAAAGAAAAACTTGCATAGATATTTTAAAACTATTTATTGAGACATCATGAGATCATTAATACAAGTTTCCTTCGGCTACTGCGATTACATGAGGTACTCAAAGTAGCAGCCATTAGCTTCCAGACATCTATTAGTATGAAAAGCTGCTGGTGGATAATCTTGGCCATTAAGATTGCTGCATATATCAGCTGGGGAGATAGCTCAGTGCTCTTAGCACTTCCTGGCAAGTGTAAGCACCTGGGTTCGATCCCTGGTATCGCATGCCATGCTGCCATTCCAGCCAATGAAAACAGGCATGGTGGCGCGTGCCTGTAACCCCAGGACTGGGGAGGCTGAGACAGGAGGATCACTATGAGTTCAAGCTATGTAGTGAGACCCTGCACCAAATAAATTAAAAAGAAAGATTGCTGCATAAATATTTTTGATTTATTTTTTAAACGGCTGGCAGTAAAGTGGGTTTTCTGAGCGCTGGCAGTGTAGTGGGTCATCTTCATCCTTTAGGGTTCCCCCATATGAGGATAACATCATCTGCTGCAAAAACATCATGTTACGTTTCCTTTCCTGAAGTACGTATACATTTTTTTGCTGATTCCATATGTAGTGATATGAGCCAGGATCCTACTGTCTCTAAGAAGCAAGGAACAAAAAACAGAGCCTGAGAAAATGTGTCCTCCCTTGTTGAAAATGTGTCCCAGCAAGCTGGGATACAAGGAACAACAAATTCTTGGAGGCACCCTGTCTGGTCTTTTTTCCTTCATTTTGGACATTACCAACTAGTGATAAGTAAACTTATAGTTTGTTAAATGCCAGAAGACGATATAAATAGCAGTTTGTTTATACCAAATTAGTTATGCATATTGTTTAGCCTGTTTGTACCCCTCAATAAACATGAGATGTTTTAGTGGCTAGGGGCTCACTAAGAGAAGGGGATTTGGCTTGTGAGACCTCTGAGGATTTATTAATCTATTCTTCTGGGCATTTCTTCTGGCTCCGACTGATTTCATACAACATCCATAGATAAAATAAACCACAGTACATACCTTTTCCCTCACTGAATTATTAAGACCTAGTAATAGGTTAACTGTATAATCATATTAATAGCTTCTTAATTTAAAAATATCATTAAATTCTTACAATGATTCTGTAAGGTGGTTGCAATTCCTGGAGAGAACAGGCTGGGAAGGGTCAAATGATTTGTTTTTAAGGTCTCTATAGAATGAGTAAGATAACCAGAATTCTACCCTGTTGGCTTTCCCCCAAAGCCTATGTCCTTCCAGTCCACATAGATGCCTCCAGTTTGAAGGGATTATTAATCAAAATCCCTTAGGGAAAGCCATGGACAAATTCTGGAGCATGGCATTAGGCATCATCCTTTTTGGAATTAAAGCTGTCACATACCAGAGAAACTAACCGACAGATTAGTTGTTTTGTCTAAACAGCAGACACTCTTAACTATCTGAGCTATTTCCTGAGTGAAAGCATTTTATGTTAAAATAATCTATGTACATATCATTGTCTTTGCTGATACAGCCTTTCTTCTTGGTTCTTTCATCGTAGACTCTAGAGGAAGCATGAGTCCATTTGATCTCTTGGGCTTATACACAGATCCATCCATAGGGCGGGGAACAAAGAGTGAAACATACACTGAACAGGGTTGGGTGACAGTTCTCTGCATATCAAGGTAATTTAGCTGTCAGCTGTTTGCTTTAAGAGTTCAATGAAATGCACTGGTTTAAGTTTTCCTTTGTAGGATTACAGCAAGGCCCCTTTGAAAGAAATGCTAAAACAGCCATTCAAATATTTTCTCCACATTTTTACTGCATTCTGAGTGTTCTGACAATGTGCTATTGTGCCTCATTGTGCCTGTCACTCTGGAGGCCCCGGCCCATGTTGATCACTGCTCATTCGGATTATAGTTTCCAACTAAACTGCACCACAGCGACACAGGGTATAGACACTGAGAAGGGGGAACTCGTTTCTTCACTGGATTTCTGACATTGTTGAGAATGCCACAGTTTCACCTATCTGGTTTTTTTTTTTTTTGAACATGCAGAGATCTGTGTAAAGATTATCTTTTAATGCAAAATTATGAAGGGTATTCAGTGTATCAAGGACGGGCACTGCCATGAAACACCTGCCTGTTTTATGGCAATGAAGAGCAGCATTGCTGTCAGCATAGTCTTGATGAGAGTGCTCCACTTATCTCTTCATCTGACAGGGAGGGAAAATAGCTCATGCTTCCAGGGTTCTATAATAAAACCTTACATTGATGGCACTGGGACATTTATTAGCATATTCAGCTACTAGTGACAAAATTGCAAGTCTCTTGAACATATATTTATTTTGCATTTTTGTAGCTAGATGGGAAGGGTGTTAACACAGTTATTATCATTTTCCAGTCTTATGTTTCATTAAGAATTTCACCAAAGATTTGACGATAACATTTTTATTCTGCAAAGTATTTTTTTTTAATGTATTTGGTTATTACAGGATCTCACTACATAGCTTGGACTCCTGTTGATCCTTCTGCTTTCAGCCTCCCCAGTGCTGAGATTATAGGTGGGCTGCACCATGCCAGGACTCTGGCCTGCTCAACCCACCGTGGGGGTGGGGCTGGCATGGCATGAGGTGCCTGAGATGGCACTGCGGTCCCTGCACCTGCCTAAGCTTGCCTAAGCAGGGGCTTTAGTCTACTGAGCTATCTCTCTGGCCCTCAGCAAAGTTTTGATGTGGCACAAAGCAGACTTCAATGTGGACACAGGGCCTAGCTTATCTTGTAGTTCCATCGCTTTGCCTTGTCTGCTCAGTGCCTCATATAGACTTCTGTGCATTATATTCATAGGAAACCAAAGTATTCCTGGAGCATGCAGACACCATTGGCCAATCCTAGCTGACATGTGTCTGCAGACTTCTTAATCAGTACTTTTCTACCT
>NDGN011543221.1:0-11466 GCA_002564285.1 Tympanoctomys barrerae
TTTTCATCGTGTTGATATTTTGAACTTTAAGTCCCTACAGAATATGATAAAAAATTTAACAATTAGAATATATTTTAAAAATAGTCATAAAGAATTATATATGTCTTATTTTTACACATAAGTCCAAAAAACTAACCATATTCAACCTTGAAGCAGGACAGTCCCACAATATTACTTTTCCTGTCTCTTACTTTCATTCACCACTCCTTCTTTTTGAACTTTCCTTGTTTTTATCACTTTAGTCTTTTACAATGCATGAACTTTTTAAAAGAGCCTTAAATTGCTTTCAGAATGTATGTGTGAATAAATTGCATTTGTTATGGAAAATGTACATCAGTGTGAAGTGATTTGTTCTACCGGTTTTGATTACTTGTAGCTTTTCTAGTAGCTAAAATTCAAACTCTTTGAAAAGGACTCAAGTACCTGAAAAATCTTTAGAAAACAGAAGTAAGAAAATATGTTACAGGATGTCTGAACAGGATGTTAGTAATAATAGGAGGAAGACAATGGAATGAGAAGAAAATGATTAAAAAAGTAGAGGAAAGAGAACTTAATAAGCCACACATTGCATACACATGAAAAAAACTAACTTAATTTTGCTCAGAAGGAAATGAGTCCCATAGCAATTAAATTACTTGCATCATGCTAGACATTATTTAAGTTCCAAAAATCTAACCTTTTATATCCTGCTATACAAACTTCTAAAAATTAAAAGAACACGAATACAAATTTATTAATCTTACCAGCTTGATTTCAAATATAGTTTTTCATGTAACTCATGCTACCACATCCAAAGGAACTTAACTCTGTCCTGAAATGACATTGGAAGCCAATATTTATAACTCAGTCCTCTGTCCTTGCCAAGTTTCCTGCGCTAATGATCTTAAGCTTCAATAACAGCTGTCAGATAGATGAATTGCAAGGTACTTTGGAAGCTATATGAAGGTATCTCACAGCTTATATCACATATATTTTCTCCATCACCTCTGGATTAAAATGTCACCTATTTTAAGAATTCTGAGGAAAGTACAAAGAAAAATGTGACCAGATATTCTGTAGTCAACTGAAAATTCAGAGTAAAAATTAGGGTTGACAGGATATCGCTATCACACAAATCAAATTGGACATCAAAATTAGTCTTTGGAATGTATGAGATGATATTTATAATTTCCTTGGATTTTCATTCATTTTCTTTTAAAATAAAAATATACGAAAAAAACTAGCTTTCAGCATTTTGTGGTTTGTCAATTTGGAGGTGATTCAATGCCTTTACATGGTTTCATATTATTAAAAAATAGTTAACATAAATCTTAACTTTACTATGACAGGTTGAATAATTAAATTTTATGTAACATTTCTCTCTAATATTCACATTGGGATCAATGTAACAAATTGGTTTTTAAAATTTTAGTATAGCATTTAGTTTTCCCGTGCTCTATTTCTGTGGAAATTATTAAGAAATATTCTCTGAGTTAGAGCTTCCCACACATTCAATAATGGCAGTGTCATGAAGATCCACATTCTTGGGTCAATCCCATATGATATTGGCTATATCTCAAATAGAGGATCTTCAACACATGGGTTTACAAACAAACAAAACCAAATACTCTCATGGCTTTTTAATTATCAAAAAAAAATATGGAAGATAACATTAAGATGATGTTCCCAGTAAGACAGAAGAACAAGTATATGAGCTAACTTCTGTGAGTAGCGAGCCCCCTTTCCTTACCATTGTCACTGCAGGATAGAGGGTACTGCCAGAGCACATACTCGGAATCATATGGGTAATATTTATATCACTGTTCAGTACTTATCCCTTAATTAACAATGCACAAATTGATTTAAAGCTGAACTTGGCCGGAAAGATGGTACTTGTAAGTCAAACAATTTAAAATTTATGTTCTTCTTAAATTAAAATTTATTTATTTGTTTGTTTATTATTTACTTATTTATTTATTTGGTACAGAGTCTCCCTACACAGCTCAGACTCAGTGATCCTCCTGGCTCAGCCTCCCCAGCACTGTTATTGCAGGCATGCACCATCACTCCTGATTTCAGTGGCTGACAAGGCATGCCGTACTGGGGTTCAAAAGTGGGTTCTTGCACTTGCCAGGCAGGCACTTAGACCATCAAGCTATCTCCCAAGCCCCTTACATTTTTTTATTTTAAAAACTAAAGTTCAATTTTAAAAATCAAAATATTATTGGGGCTGGGGAGATAGTTTAGTAGAATAAGCACTTGCCTGGATTATTCCTGAGAAATAAATTAAATTAAATTAAATTAAATTAAAACCAAAAATCATCAATGCTCTAATAAAAACAGATCCATCTTCCATTTCATAAATTAATGATTATATCTTAGTTTTTGTACATAAAGGAATAGAGCCTCAGGGGTATACACAGTATGCTGTTTTCTTTTTTATAAATCCATAATGGGGAAGAGTAGGAACACAAAGAAAGAATGATGTGGTTTGATCAGTGTATCTGTATGCATGGAAGAAAGCATCTCTCTGAACTCCAATGATACACACAATGAAAAAAAGGTAATGCAAAACAAAAACCTATCAAAAATTTCAAACAATGGTCCATCTAGTGAAAGTGAAAGCGATAGATGAATGTCATTAAAAAAACCTTCATAAAGAGCAAGTTTAAAACCAACAGGCTCTAATCACATTCTTTCAAAATTTATTGACAACACAGTGTTTGTACAACTCTGGGAATATGATCCCATTCTCTGAAGATGGTCAGACTGTGAAAATGCTTGGATGAGGAGCTACACAGTTATTGAACAATAGAAACACTTCTGCAGAGTACTTCATGTCATCTGGTAGAACACTGGGCCAGACAGATAGCTTGGGATAGAAGATTTGAACTCATCCTGTTTTCATGATCTTCAGCTCACTCATTTTAATTGAGCATGGATGCAGGGATTTTTTTTAAAGGCAGCAAATTTCCAATAAGTGTTCATTTTGTGAGTTGCATTTTAAATTTTGAATCAAAGTGCTTCCTGTTCGGTAGGATTACATTCATATAACTTTTAATGTTTCATATATATATATCTACTATGTGAAATAATAAATTACTCTAAATGTGTGTCTTTTGGTGCATTGTAACTGTACTTTTTGTATTTCAATCTATTTTCTTATGCAGTATGATGATGTCTCAACATATGAAGACTTTGGAACTCAAACATTAACTTCAGTCTGTATTGAATCAGAGTTATGTTATAATACAAAAAACATGCATTAAAATGGGATTTAATGGTCCATTTTCCCTAACTTAGCAGTAAATATTCTGAAGGTCTTTAGCAGGAGCTCACAGAGTATTATATGTCCAGTCAGCTGGTTCTATAGTAAGTTCTTGGTCTCTCACCAGTAGAGTAACTAATGAGCAGGTAGACAAGGGGATCAATATATGCAGGGAAAGAGCAGGGGAGTTTGATTCATAAAGTGAAAATCAGATTAAAACAGTTTCTTCAGTAAATCAAGCAGCACATTTGCTCTAAAGTAGGGAACCAAGTGGCAGTTTTTTAACATTTTCCAGAGCTGGAGGCAGGAGACTTCGTTCTCAGGTAACCTCTCCTCATTCAGATAGTTTTCAAATGTGTGTGTGTGTGTGTGTGTGTGTGTGTGTGTGTGTGTGTTACAGTGTCTCTGGTTGCTAAATCAAACCAGAATTTGAAGGTTCAGTATACCTTGCTTCCCTTGGAAGAGTCCACACTGATCAGCTACAGGACCATTGACGTTTCCACCTTCTCCCTATTTAGAGATCAAGACTCTTGGATAGTAGGATATAATTTATTTCCAACTGAAAAACTTGCAAAAATTCAGATGTATAATCTCAAAAAAATTAAGTTATTGAGTTTAACAATCATGGCTTTTCTTCAGTATTTTAAAGATTGGACAAGAGTGAGGTAGATCAGAAGGTTAAGTTCTTCTCACATAGGCTATGTGTTGTAATACAGCTTGCTTCTTTCTATTTGTAATGGAAATAAGACCCAGAAAGAGGCATCTTACCTTTTAAGTCATGATATTTGTGAAATTTTACATTCTAAGCAGGCTAGATAGTATTTTAAACAATATAACTGAAAATCTAGTTCATCAGAATCAGAGCACATATTCAATTGCTGATTTTTATATTGCAGTATTTTTGGCTCTAAAATCATGATGAAATAACACCAAAAGTAAATGGGCCATATTATGCACAAATTGTTTCCTAAATCTAAATTGCTAAATTGAGGGTTTTTTTTCCAGCTGTGTCAGAATAAAAATATATTCAGCTATAAGTATATAGAATTGAGATATTTTGAAGGTGGGAAAATATGCTAGGGTTCTATTAAAACACTGATTGAAAAAATATGTATTTATTTTGCATTCTGTTTTCTCCTAAGCAGAAAAATCATATTTCTGAACAAGTCTTTTCCTAGGAAATTAATATTTCCTGGGACATGTGTCCCATTTGGTCTATAAACTCATGAAATGGGATTATGCAAGAATAAATCGGCTCATCTCATAAAGGAGAAATGGATGGCTTAACTGTAATATTAAAACAGAACGTTTTTAGCACTGGGTACCTTAGATTCTACAGATGAGCAATAACTCAAAATTTTAAAATTTATATCTAAATCCTTAAGGTTCATGGAAAGGTCATTCTTGGTGAATGTGCTTTAGAATTAGGATACTAAGATAAAGATAAATTAATGTATGTAATTTTCTGTTTCAAACCTAAATGTGGAAGGTAAGAAACAAAATGGTATTTTCTTTTCATTCTGAAAAAGCAGGGGCCGGGGAGATGGCTCAGTAGGATAAGCGCTTGACTGAAAAAGCATATATGATTTATTCTTGTGATATGTAAGATATAAGGATAGGAACCTATTGGCATATTTTTTTTATTTTTAAGAGAAATTTGAAATGCAGACCAGTTGTAATTTTCTCCTCTTTAAATAACTGTGATACCAAAATAACTTTCATATGTGGTATATCTTTGGTCTTTTAAATTTTGAATTTTCTTTGTGTGGTGCTGTAGATTGAACCAAGGGACTCATGGGTAGTAGGCAAGGGCTTTACCACTGAGCCACCCTTGGGCTGATTCAACCTTTTATTCACTTTTTTGCCTTTTATATTTGAGACACAGATTCTACTTTAAGACGTAGCACAGCTCAGTTATCTAATGTTGAGAAAGATCATTTGCTTTCTTCATTGAGATTCACCCAAATTCTCCTGAACTCATGCATCTCTTCCCTTTGAAAATTCAGGGAAAGTTTTTATTCTCTTAGTAACCTTCACGCCTGCTGAAGTTCATAGTACTATCTTTATATCTGTGTTTCTTTGGAGTATGTATCCCACCTCTGTGCTACTGACCTTTACATGATTCTTGATAGATTATTCCAATCATGAAATAAAGACACCAGGTATCCACGTTTCATGACACTCTAGCATATATTAGTAGCATATCAGATCATCTTTGTCATAAATTCCTGGCAATAATCTGTTAACTTATTATGTGATCCAGGGGCCTCTTACATGGTTCTGGGACTCAGTTTCCCATCCTAGAAGTAAAGAGAATTATAAGAAGAGACAGACAGGAAAGAAAAAATAAAAAAGAAAGAAAGATACATTTCACAAAATAAAACCAAATACCAATGGTGTTCTTTCTAAACAAAAGAATCCCATGGGAAGTTTTGTCTTATTTCACACCAGGCAGTAACCCAAAATGAACTGTGACCAGTTCAAATGGTTATTGAAGCACAAAGAATGGCACAGCTTATCTCACACAACTGGTATTGCAAAGGAATCCAAGAAAAGATCTGAAGGGGTACTCTATTAGCTGAACACAGTAGAGATATGCTTAGGTAGAGTCCACTGACTTTCCAGAAACTTCTTTTTCCACCAAGTCTTTCTAGGTGTCCCAGGCTACAAATGGGAAAAAGGGAGAATTTCTTGCATGTAAGGTGGCCGCCCCACCCCACCCCGTTGCAGAAACATCTCTAGCATCCTAGCCATGGGTTTTGATAACCACATGCAGTCAGTCTCCCCCGACTCCAAAAAAATTGCTGATTCCCTGGTAAAAATCAGGAAGCCTGTATTACTATGGAGCCACAGTTCTGCTTGGCTTCACCAAAATTCTTACATGCCACTCAGGTTCTTATTGTTTGTTGTCAAGAAAACAAGAGACAGTCTTGGGCTTGGAGAAAAGAGGATCATATAAAATGAACTTCGATGGAGACAAGTACATCTTTGCTTCAAGTCATTGTCTCATCTTGTACAAATGTGCAAGTGCTTATAGTTCCAGGAAGAGACAGGAGAAATGCTGTGAGACAATAGACAAGAGACTCCCTGTAATGTTGGAGTCCCAGAGATTCCCTGCTCTTCTCTTTCCTGTGTAAGAGAACCTGGAACTCAGCTGAACTCTTGGGGCCTGTACCTTTCCAATGGACACTAGTTTTCTAACAGAGACATTTTTTTGCTCTCCATTTATCTGAGCTACAAAGAAAAAAGAATGTTGGTTTATACCCTCAGCATGAGGAAGTGTGGAGAAGCAGCTGATCTCTGAAAGCAATATCTTAATTTTTTAATGTCTTTTTAACCCCTTGATTACTGTAGGTATCATACACCACTTCCAGATAGCCAATCTAGAATCCTTTTGTGGTACCCTGTTAATACTGGAATCCTCTTTCAAATTAAAATCAAATTCATGCTATAAAATTGCACCATTGTGTAACATGCAATCTGTAACTTTCAGTATATTTATAATGGTGTGTGATATCACCATTTTTCACTTGCAAAACAGAGACCCTCAATTTTCCTTGCCTTCTAGTCCTGCCAATCACACAACATGCACTCTCCAGTCCTTGCCAGTCATTGGTCACTTTCTATGGATCTGTCTCTTCTGGACAGTTCATATGAGTAGAGTCATACAATACATTGTCTTTGTGTCTTTCTTTTTTTTCACTAAGTTTATCATGAGTTTTAAAAATTCTTCTATATTGTAACTGCACGGTGGCTCAGGACAAAGTGTAGTAACTTTTACTATAGTTCAGAGGACTATTCAGACAGTATTCTTTTTTAAGTTCTATAGTTTTGTACATCTTGGGGAAAATCTGAAATGCACTTCTTGTGTGTAGAGTAACAATTAAACTTTATTCTTTTATATGTAGGTATACAGTTGGACCAATACCATTTTTGAAGAGACTATTTTTGCATACATATTGGCAGTGACACCACTATCAAAATGAAAGGACTAGAAGTATATGGGCTTATTGTTGTCTTCATAATTCTATTACACTGTGTGGTGGAATAAATAATGATCAACTCATAACACCCAACCGAGCTGAATCAGTGTGCTCTTGGGTGTGGGTGGCCCACCTAAGGATTACTTCAACAACATCAAAAGAGAACTGGAGGGGAACATGGTTTGCTGTTGATTCTCCTGGAGAAGCTTATTGCACTAATTTTCCTGATCTGAGCTCAACTGTTTTCATCAGTGGAGGAGCCTGAGTTTTTGCTGTTGCTGAGGATACAGCTGTTGCTGTAGTTCTCTTAGAAGGTGTTTTGGTCTTTACCATGAGCATCACTTCCTGGCTCCAGTGCAGATCCCTCAGCCTGCTGGAACAAATCATTCATCCCACTGGTTCAGACTGTCTAGCTTCCACCACTGACCTTGGGCCTTCTCAGTGCAGAACCTTAATACAGACTTGCATGAAACACTACCATGGGCCTCAGGCTTCTAGATGGATTCATGGAGGACATTTTAATGGGCTCTAGGTCTTCAACTGTACTCGTGCAGGAAATTACCTGAGGATCCTGTCTCTTAGTAGGATTCTTTGGGTCTGGAGGCAGTGGACAAAATTGCACTCTTCTACTTCTGATTCTTAAGGTGAATATTATAAAATAATCATATAAGTTATGTATTTTACATTTAATCTTTCTCCTTGTAAACCCTGACTACAACACACGGATCTACATGTCTGTGTATAAGAGAAAAAGCATTATTGTTTCCTGAACTCTCTCAAGCTTTATGGCCAAGATCTTTACAGAAAAACACAAACTAACAAAAAGAAAAATATATTAATTTAATTTAAGTTTTATGATACATGAGTCTTTGCAAATGAAAGCCTAAACAATAGGAGAAAGCTATTTTTATGGACAAACATGCACATATATGGCAGGAAGACAAAAGATGTGGCCTATTGTTAACAGCCTGGAGGTACATACAGCAAGGTCTGTATCTTCAGATTCTTCTTGATGTTTCTATGTGACACTCCTTCCTTGCAGTATAGAGCAGAATGATGATCCCTTGAAAGATAGTGACTTAGATTATACAGAATGCTTTAGAAGAGAAATTTCAAGGGAATTTTTTTTCTTTCATGGCCTGCCTGGGGGTGGGGGTACAGCACACAAGAAAGACCCCAGAGATAGAGCTTGTAGTTACTGTGGATTTCTTTGTCCTTATCAGTTTAAAATACACAGTATGCCAAGGTGCCACAGTTCAGTGTGACATTTTCTGTGCCCAAACATCTGTCCTTGCATTGATACCATGCTTTTAAAATTACCATATTTTTATGGTAAAATTTGAAATTTAGCAGTATATATTTTCCAAATCTATTTTTTTCTTTCAGAATATCATCTTCAATATATGGGCTCTCTTAAAATTCCATATGAATTTTAGGATTAAATTCCAACTGCGAAAAGTTCAGTTGGAATTTTAAAAGAGAGTTCTTTGAGTTCATAAATTGCTTCATTATTAGTCTTCTCAATATTAAGTACTTTAGTACATGAACATGATATCTTTAATTGGGTCATTTTACATATTTTCAGCAGTTCTTTATAGTTTACATTGTACTAATCTTTTACCTTCTTGGTTAAAGATATTACTAAATTCTTTCTAATTTAAAATAGAGAACTATTGAATACAGAATGATTTCCTTATGGGGTTGGGGTGATACCCCAGTGCTTCCCTGGTAAGTGCAAGGGCCTGCGTTCAATCCCAGTTCCACCAAAAAAAAAAAAAAAAAGAAGAAGAAAAGAAAAAGAAAAAAGAAAAAAGAAAGAAGAAATTCCTTAAGATTATTTATGTCAAAACACAAAAATTACATGTTGTTTTTTGATCCTATGACTTTGCTAAATTCATTTGCTAAATTTTATTGTGGTGGATTTGTTGGTATTATATCTGAATATGTTGTAGTCAGGGTTTACAAGGGAAGCAATTTAGTACAAGAAACATAATTTATAAGATTATTTTAATAGGTCAGGGACTGAAGTGCCTGCTTTAGCAGAGCACAGAGGCTGGGGTTTGAACGTGCTGGCCCTGCCCACAGGGTACACTGAGCTGGAGATTGATACTGGGTATGGTGGTGTGTGCCTATAATCCCAGCCCTTGGGAGGCTGAAAACAGGTGAAAAACTACAAGGCTGATCTACATAGTGAGACTCTGTACACCCCATATATCCTTTATACCCTGTCTTAAATTAAATAAATAAATAAATAAATAGAAATGTATAAAAGATGATTTTATAATATTCACCCAAACAATAAAATCCAAGAAAACACAGGAGATCTTCCCACACACTAAAGACCTAAGGAACCCAGCTGAGGGCCTGGACCCCAAGGCGGTGTCCTTCCTGAGTCCAGCTGAAGGCCAAGAGACCACAAAAATGTTGCATGCAGGTCTGTTTCAAAGATTTGCGTTGGAAAGACCCAAAGGCCAGTGGTGGAAACTAAAAAGACGTTATTGAGAGATGAAGGATCTATGATAGTAAGTTTAGGAGGGATCTGCACTGGGGCCAGGAAGTGATGCTCAAGATAAAGACCAGAGCTCAAGATAAATTACCACACCATCCTCAGTGGCAATGAGGTCTTGAGCTCCTGAGTTCATATCAGGAAATGCAGGGCAATGCGCTTCTTCAGGAGATTAAGCAGAATACCCTCTTCCCCTCTGAATGGAAGTGATGCTCAATGTAAGGACCAGATCTCCCCCAAAGTGAACCACAGCCATTTTCAACAACAAAAAGGTCCTGAGCTCCTTCAATAATGAAAACAGCCAGTTTTGTATCAGGAAAACCAGCACAACATGCTTCTTCAGGAGAACCAACAGAAGCATGTTGCCCTCCAGATCTCCTTTGTATGTCATTGGCAATGATCCTCAGGTGGGCCCTTCATAACCAGCACCATGTTGATTCAGTTCAGTTGAGTGTTATAAGCTGAGCGCCAGTTGCCTATCCACCACAGTAGAGATATATTTGTATATGTACACACACATTTTTACATGCATGCATGTGTATGCTTATACATATATGTGTAGAAGATCATAGGTCATGGTATTATTTGTGAATAAGGAAAGTGAGTAGTAATGAAACTGGCCTTGCCCAAAGGAGATCTGGTCACTACCATTGGGTTTTGGGGAACTGTATATGCTGTGCTTAATAGGGAATTCTTTGCATAAGTTGGAGCTCACTACACTAGTTCTCAGAGTGAGGCTAGCTATATCAGATATCACTTGATCTATGGTTGGAAGTTTAACCTTATGATTTAGGATGGCAGATTAGGCTGAAGAACTAACAAGTGTAAGTCAACCTGGAGGATGAGTTGAACTCAGATGATCTTCAGTCAATCTGTCAGGCCTATGTTAGGAAGCCTCAATGAAAAGTCTAGACATTGAACCTTAGTGTTACTCTTTCCATAGAAGCAATACTCATGCTAGGAGGACATCAGGTCTTGACTGTATGGGTGAATCTTCTAACAGAGAGAAGCTTTAGGTTTAAGAATATCCTAGAATGTTTCCTGTGAGATTATTCCCTTGGGCTGATTTCAATCAGTTTCATTTTCCTTTAACAATCCACAACCATTAGTAGACTAGCTAATGTCTATGAGTGCTTATGTGAAAGTACAAAACCTGAGGGTAATTTGAGAGTAGCCAAAACTTATAGACATTACAAATAATGGCTGAATCAGTTAGGGCTCCACGGAGGAACAGATTTATATAAAATATTTGCTAAGTAGGCTTACAGTAGCTGCCTGCCAAAATGGGGCTGGGAAGATGTATAATAATCATGCGCCCACTGGAGAGCTGGAGGATCTGGTTGAAGCTGGAAAGCCTGGGGCTCAGTGGAGCGTGAGTCCATCCTGGGAAGCCACCACTATTATAAGGCTGGAGTCCGCACTGGAAGCCTGAACGAACTCAAAATGAATGTACAAAGACAATGTGAAGACTAGAGCTTCCCTGAAAAAGAAGGGATATTTTTCTTCTCATTCTGCTTAGGATATAAATGCTACCTATATGCAGGGTTGGTCCTCCATACCCAGTGGCCTATGTGTCAGTCTTCTAGACATACACAGAGCTTTACGAGTCTGGTAGGCAGTTTTTGCTAAATCACATTGACATATCATATTTAATGACTACAAGGGCAGTTCCTTCCTTCCTTCCTTCCTTCCTTCCTTCCTTCCTTCCTTCCTTCCTTCCTTCCTTCTTT
>NDGN011543224.1:0-12458 GCA_002564285.1 Tympanoctomys barrerae
TCTGCGTTGTACTGGCCCGAAACCTCAAGCCCTGAGAAAGCCAAACCAGGGGTCACAGCCAGGAAGGGCACTGCCCTGAGCAGAGAGCTCTCTTCGCAGAAGAGTGCTTCACAAATTAGCGTCCTTGGAGGCCCACTTCACACTCAGGCCGGCCCCCACTCCCTCCTGGGATTCACATGGCTTTGGAGGGACCCTTGGTTCCTCAGTGAGAACCTCCAGCAGTGAGGCCGCTGAGAGGTGAAGTCTTGTTGCGCGTTGCTAACCTTCACCAAGCCCCGGCAGTGCGCGTGGCTCTGAGCTAGCCGCCTGGCCAAGGGTGAGGTGGGAAATCCCTGAGGACAGGGAGCATGCAGCCAACTAGGCCTGAGCACTGTGGCAGGAGACCATGTGATCCTGGGAGGAGCGAGGGAGCCAAGGCTGTCCCTTAGCTCTCTTAGCTCTATTCGTGCATCTTTGAGTGTTGTGTGTCCCCAAGTCTGCCTTGCCACTTCACCTTGGCCACTGAGGCCCTCCCAGGGTTATGGGGTGGGGTCAGACCAATAGACCTCACCCCCCATGTCACGGGGCCCCGTGGAGGGGCGGGGTTCTGCACTCTGCAGGTTCTGCTTTCTCCATGTGGAAGAGCCTTAACCTTTCCTCCGCTGTCTGCCAAGGCCTGGCCACTCTTGGGTGACCTGCGTAGCAACTCGACCCTCAGGGAGCTCTGGCCCCTCAGCCCTGACCACAATGAACCCAGCCCCCAGACCTGCTTAGGATGTCTGGTGAGGCCTATAGGTGCTGTGGGGTGCAGGACATCGATGTGTCCCCGTGCAAATGGTGAATGGGTGTGAGTGGGTGTGAGGCTCTCTCTGGGTGGGTGGCTGGGTGTGTAACCTCTCACCTTGGTCAGGGTCCAAAAGCAGGTCCATGGGGCCCTGAGATTGTCTCATGTCCACACAGACTGGGTCCTTGATGGGCTCAGGCAGCAGCAGGATGACGGCAGGATGCTGGACAGAAGCTGGGACAGCCACACACAGTTCCTGGAGCAGACGGAGAAGTCTAGGGGGCAGGGGTGGGGAGGGGTGCTGGGAAGGCTGGCCACTTACCTGGAGCTGAGGCCTTTGTAGGTGGTACTAAAAGAAGAGAAAGGAGAAGTCTAGTCAGGCAGCCCCTTCCTGGGGACCTTCAAGGGATGACGCCATGGAAGGTGCCGTTGGGGCTCCCCCTCTACTTCAACACGGAGAAGCCCATGTGACAGACTCCCAGAGACTGTGGGGCCCCCAGTGAGGACAAGAAGCCACTCTGGGGCTCTGGTCTGGGGTGTACCTTTGGCATTTATTTTGAAATGATGCACCAGTCCTGGATTTGGTTCTGAGAGAATAAAATGCCTCATTGAAGGTGCGTCTGCAGGAACATTCAGAAATAGAAAGGGAGGTGGCATCAGGGCTCAGGGCAATCCACACATCCTCCGGGCACCCCTGCCACTGTGCCCACCAAGTTCTGGCACACTTCTCCCCTGGAGGAAGGACTGGAAGGAGAGCTGTGGAGGAGATGGGTCTAAGTCTGCTCTGAGGTGCATCTGGGTTCAGACTTTAGGAACGGAACCAGTGCAGGGGCACTGCTGCTATTGGCATGGAGGAGCCGTTCCCCTCGACGAGACTTCAGGGTAAGTAGTGAATCCTATCCAGGAAAAGCAGTCCTGTCTTGGGGAGGGGATGCCTGATGTCCCTGAGCTGGTGGGGAGAGAGGTGCTTGAGGAGGGGCAGTGATGTCCAAAGAGCCCACGCAGAAGCCCTCCTGGTTAGCCCTGCCCTCCTGGGACCCAGGGTTCCCCCCGACCAAGCAGTGGGGAGAGGCTGTGTTCAGGCTTGTGGTTTGACCACCCAGGGAAGGCAGGAAGAGCCATTACAGATACTCAAGAAGGTGAAATGAAGACAAGGTAAAGGGGTGGCTGGTCAAGGGGGGCATGGGCACGGGCAGCCCTTTCTCCCCTTTGAGAGGAGCTGGCAGGTCCAGCCCAGGGCCACTGGACGTCGTGTCCCATGAGCTCTCCCTGATTGGCTCTGCTTGGTGCTTTCTCTCACCCTAGAGCAGGTTCAGTGGCCATGGTAGGGAACTGAGGCCCTGCGAGGGTCAGAAAGTGGCTTACACTGGTCCATGGCTGTTGGTAATTCTGAGGTCTGATGTGAGAAGGAAGGAGGAAGAAGAGGTCCAGGTCTTCCCTGCAGCAAGTCAGGAACTCCAGCCTGTCCGTGTCTCAGAGCAGCACCAGCAGCTGCAGCTCCTGAAACTGTAGAGAAGTTCGAAGCTCCGAGTTTCAAAAATGAATTTGCAGTCTTTTCTCTGGCGGTGTCAGGGTTCCCAGAAGCAGGGTCCAGGGACCCCGTACCAGGAGGTGGATGTGGGCTCCACCTCCCCAATACTCTACTTAGCCATTCTGTGCAGCTCCACCGCCCACCTCAGGGTGGAAGACAATCATGGACTCTTCCTCTCCCCAGGCGGTGCCCTTCATGTCACCTAGCCCAAGGAATCGTCTTCTCGGGCAAGGAAGGTTCTGTATTGCTGCTTCCCAAGCAAACACTGTCACCAGCCAGCTAAGCTGGGTACAGTGCTCTACATCCTCAGCGAGGGTCACAGTCTACGGACAGGGCTATAGTTCCATCACTACCCCACCCTCTACTCCCTCTTCATTTGTCACCTGGTGTTCTAGACCATCCTTTTGACTTGGTATGAAGTTTGGAACTGTGACCTGAAAGGCATTGAGATTTGGGTTTACTCCTAGGACCCATCTTTCTTGGGCCCCAGGTGGAGAGGGACTGTGTCCCTAGTGCCCAGAACAGGCTCTGAGAGGCAGCCAGGAGTTCAGTGAACCAGTGACTAAAGACACTAGTGTGTGTGGTCAGACACCACGACCTCCTGCCACTAGGGTGGGGCCAACCTTTGAGCACATAGGTCCTTACCTCCTATGTGGAAATGCCTCCGTCTGCTATCTGCATAAAACATATAAACACAGACAAAAGAACAGGGAGAGAAGAAAGTGGGCATCGTCAGGGCAGCTGTGATCAAGTCAAAGTGCTTATGCATTAACTTGCTTCCCAAATCCAGAATTACATTGAGATAGTTGCACTGTGAGAGCCAGGAGGCTCGTCCTCAGTTTCCTCATCAGAGCCGTCCCAGGCCCCTGGGAGTCTGCGGATGGCAGGATGGGGACTTGCAGGGAGGTAAGGAAGGAGGGGTGAGCTGAAGGTCTGCCTCCGAGGAGCCAGAGATGCCAGCTTGCCACTCACCGTCCTCCACGGGCTTGTTAGCAACTGAAGACTGTTCCTGGCCTTCAGGTTTGGTGACCACCATAGATGTGAGGGGAGTGACGAAGTTGTAGTTCAGTGACAGGTTCAGAGCTCGGTTCTTGAGGGCCTTAGATTCGACATCTGATGCGGAGACACTGTTGAGGTTGAGGATGGCAGAACTCAGGAGGTGCTTGGACCCCTGGACCATGTGTCACCCCCACAAGGCCCCTCCTGGGAAACCCCCATGGGAGAACGTGGAGCTCAGACGTAGATGCCTCTCTGCAGCTGGGAGCTGCCCTGTGTCAGCTGCACCTGCCCCAGGGAAAAAGCAGAGCAGTGCTGACGCTGTGTGCCACATGCCCCAGGAGTCCACGAGGCCAGGGCCACTCACGAATTCTCCAGCAGCTGCTGGATGGTCAGGTATGCCCAGAGCCTCTCCATGAAATTGTGGAAGATGTACTTGGGCGTCTGGAACAACTCCTTCTGCTCAGCTGTGCTGGACTCTACCTGGAAGGTGATGTTCTGCGTATCCTGGACAGAGGGGGCCCACGCAGGGCAAGAGCAGTGAGGGCACGTTAGCATCCATGCTGAGCCCCGAGCCCTCCTGTGAGAACCCAGATGGGGGTTGGCCTTGACCCCGAGGGCTTCATCTCCCCTGGTAGAGTGGGTGTAGGAAAGGAATTTAAAATTTAAAAAAAAAAATCACGTAATTAATTTTTTTGTTTGGTATAGGGTCTCACTATGCTGCTCAGATTTATAGTGATTCTCCAGTCTCAGCCTCCCCAGTACTGAGATTATAGGTATGGGCCACCATACCCAGTTTCTGGGGGCAGCACAACATGTGGTACCAGGGATTGAATCAGGGTCCTTGTGCTTGCCAGGCAGTTGCTTAGACCACTGAGAACAGAACTCACTGGTCATGGCCCTACACTGGGGCTCCACTCAGCCCGACAGGCTGTCCGCTGCCCAAAGTGACCCTCTGCTGGGGCTGACCACTGTGGAATGACGACAGGGCAGCAAATGGCAAGCTCTCAGAAACTTACTACTTTCTTCCCGAGGGAGGGGCCTGTGAGCCTGGGGCCTTGACAGCAGTTTAGAAACAGGGCCTGAGGGGTGAAGGACCCCAGGCCACTCCCTTAGCTGAGCCCCTCGCAGCCCCTTACAAGGGTCCTCTCCCACCCACCAGCTGGTATCAGCCTCTTCTGGGTCTGGCCAGGCCTGGCCTCCCAGTGTTTTGGCCAATGCGGCCACCTGCATGGACTTTGCCCTATCTGCACAAACAGCGATTTATTTGACAATCATTCTTTTTTAGTTCTGGGGTTTGAGTCAAGGGCTTCTGCACTGAGCTACGTCTCTGGTCATTTCTTTAGTTTAAGAGATGGCCTCACTAAGCCCCCTAGTTGCCTAAGTGGGGCTCAAACTTGTGACCCTCCTGCCTCTGGCTGACGTTTTTCGTAAATGAACTTTTAAATAGACTAACACTTTTTAGTTGGCCTTATCCCAAGCAATAATATCTATGAAACAGAAAGTCTGACGTGTGAGTCATAATTTTCAGAATACACATAAAAATAAACATGCAACTACTAGAACAAGCACACCTCTGTCTGTGAACTACCTTGAGCCACTTTGGGTTCTGCATGTCTTTTTGCTTTATTGTTTTGAGACAGGGTCTTGTTGTTTAGTTCAGGCTGGCCTTGAAACCACTCTGTATCCCAGGCAGGCCTTGAATTCAGATTCTGCTGCCTCAGCCTCCCAAGGGGCTCGGCACTGTGGGGATCCCCTGGCCCCCAGGCTAATATCAGATGCTAAAGTGTAGGTAGTGCTTATTATGCGGGGCGACATGAATTATAGTGACTTTAGGAAGTGGGCATCATTTGTACATACTGAGAAACTGAGGCACAGGAGGCTGGGCGACTTCCTTCCCAGTTCTCACCTCCGGGAGGTAGCAAAGCCGGGTTTGAAATTAGGTGGGTTGGCCACACAGTCTGCACCTGTTGGCTGCTTTTGGGTTGAGGCCCTCGCCACCTGCCAGTGCCACCGCAGACACGCTGCCCTCCTTCGCTACAAGCCAGGAGCATCCCTCCATGCCACTGGAGCTCTACCCACCTCCTGCCTATCCCTCAGTCTCAGTCTCCTCCAGGAAGCCCTCCCTGATGCTCCCAGGCTGGGGCTCCTGGCACTGCTTCGAGTCCCTGGGTGTGTTCTGCCAGCCTGTAGCTATGTGTGACGATACATTCACAGCTGTCCCTCCCCAGAGGGCAGGGAGGGGTTGGCTAAGCTCACTGATGCACCCTCAAGGCCTAAAGAAGGGCCTGGCATGGTGCAGGAACCCTGCCTCTCCATAAAATGACAGGGACATTCTGAGACAGACAGAGGCAGAAAAGCCAGGCCAGGAGACACGGTGGGCTGGGCCCAGCTGCAGTGCCACTTAGGGCAAGTTGCCTGCCCAGCCTGGTGAGCTCCGCTGCTCCGCTGCGAAATGGGACACCAACTAACTGCAAGGAGCTGGAAGGAGACAGGGAGTGGCAGCAGCTAGGGAGGAGCCTCTGGTCACTTCATGCTCACAGGAATGGTGAGGAGGCACAGCGCAGACTGAACGCTGAGTGCTTCACGCGCCAGGCACGTCACAGGTGCTACTTTGAGAACCACTGTGATGTCTCCCTGCATCTCCATAACGAACCCATGCACAGAGCCTGGTGTCATCCAAAGGTGGGGTGGCATACCTGAGGGCACACCTGAGGCCAGCTGCACTTCGAGACTGCTCAAGGCCAATCAGCTAGAGCTTGGAAAGGCTAGGATTTAACTCGGTCCCTCTCCTGCACGTGGAACCCCATGCCTCTTTCCCTCCCAGGTGATGTGGCCACACTCACCATCTGCCCACGGACTCTGGCCAAGAGCACGTCAGGGCTCTGGTCCCGGAGCTTCCCAGCCACCACCATCTCTGAGCCCTTGAAGTGGTGGCGGAAGTTGTCCCGTGTGACCTCCTCCACAGCGTTGCTTAAATACTCAAAGGCCACGTCTCTCAGCAGTGGATTGGCTACCTCCTGGTAGAAGTCCTGCAGGGTGTGGTGGCGGGGGAGGGGGGGTCACAAAGGCCAGGCTGGGGCTTCCTGGCCCTCTGCAGCCCAGCTGGGGGACAGTGGCACCTGGAGCTGCAGGGCAGAGTCCGAGTCCTCGTAGATGCGTCGAGCTAGCCCACCATTGTCCAGAGCCATCTTCTCCAGGAACGCATAGCTGACATCAAAGCCAAAGCCGAGGCAGAAGAGGCTATACTGGTTGTTTATGGCTTCCTTCACGTTCTTCTGGATATGCTTGGGATTGGTCTCCCCTGGACCAGTGAGTTTGGGAAAAGATTAAGAAAATAGCTCACTACATGTCTCTGGAACCTCAGAGCCAGAAGAGTCTAAGCGATACCCCTTCTGTGCAGGTCCCCCAGCAAGCTTCGGTGCAGCGGGACCTGGGGGAGTGGCTGGACAGGGCCTCACCCACAGTGGGGTCGCCATCAGTGAGCAGGATGATGAGGGAGATGCTCCCGGCGGACAGGAGCTCAGCCCGGTTGCTGTCGTCCAGCAGCCGCACAGCCGCCAGTGTCGCATCGTTGATGTTGGTTCCTGAAGGGCACATGCGTAAAGTGGCTCCCAGCCTGGCTCCCGGAGCCGCTCAGCCCGCCGGGCTGCCGGGCCACTCACCTCCAGCTGCGATGATGGTGGCAGCATAGTGCTTGGCCATGCTCACATTCTCCTCGGAGGCTGGCACCAGTGATTCCTTCCACTGGGTTGCTTCTGAATCGAAGACAATGATGTTGAACTGGTCTCTGGGGCTGAGGTCACTCAGGATCTTGATGAGGGCTTCCTTGGTCTGGGAAAGGAAGCAACCCAAGGAGACAAAGAGGGTGACTCAGAAGGCTCGTAGTCCTTAGGCTGGCATCCTGGACTGGTGTCAAGGGTGGGGACAAGGAGTGTGCTCTGGGGGCAGAGGCTACTCTCCCCAGGAAAATGGAGCAGGTAGGGTCTTCCTGCTGCACCAGAGCTGATGGTGGAGAAGCTGGGGAGTTTCCGGAGCCTTGCCCTAGCCCAGGGACCTACCTGCTGGATTTTCCTGCCGACCATTGAACCGCTCTTGTCAATGACAAAGACCACATTCTTGGGCATTGTGGGCAGGCCTTCTGGGGCGAAGTGATGCACAAAGTAGCCATTCTCGATCTGTAGCCAGAGTGAGACCACACCCACGGAATCAGAGCAGAGGCCCTGCCCTAACCACGTCCAGCCTCCTTAGGGCAAATCGCTGGGTTGTCATGCTCTCCTATTCTCCTCCTCACTTCTCTGTCCCACCTCTCAGATCCCCAAATCTGCACCGTCTTTCAGGGCTCAGCCCCCCTCCTGTAGGACGCGTCCCTACTCACGCACTAGAACTCTTCCCTTACAACTCTGACGCCTACTTGCTTTCATATCTGAGGGAGCTTATACTAAAAGATTCAGACAACACAAACTCGGTATTTGTCAAAAGAAGAAAGATTTCAACTTAAAGGAATAAAAGAGAAGCATAAGGATGCCCAAAACCTGTGTGAAAGAAGCTACTGTAGTTGAGCATAACACTGAGGTATGAATCTGCTGGCAGCAAAGACAAAGAAGGAGAGCCCCAGAAGAGCTCTTCAGGGAGACAAACCTTTGCTACCTCAGGAAGGAGAATTTCAGGGCCAATATGCATAACGATCCTTCTGCTTTCTTTCCAGGTCAGGGCCTGGTGCACACTGCTAAGTAGAGTTCATTATTTTCCTCTCCTAGGATACTCCAGCTCAGGTCTTTGAGGGGGGACAGCTGTTTAGGTTGCCTTGCTTTCGGCTCGAGCCCACCCACCTGAACAGAGCCCCCAGAGGCGGTCCGGTTCACATCATAGCGGACAATGAAGTGGCCATCCAGGACCGTGTCTTCCTGATCTGGAGACTTCTGCTGCTGGGATGACGTTGGCTTAAAGCGGATGTGAGCCTGGAAGAACAAACCAGGTTGCAGCTGGGAGGAGGAGTGAGGCCATGCTAAGATCTTCCACCTCCAAATACATGCTGGGCGGACAGAATTCCAGGATGCACCTTCGGGGCAGTATTCCAAGGACTTTCTGTCAGGATGGGCTGCTGCTGGACTGCTTCCATGTAGGGACTGGGTATGAGAGGGGATCTCATTTTTGGAGCCAGGTACAGAGGCTGGGCCCTGACATGTGTGACCCTGTATCTTCCACTCCACCTGTCCCCGGGACCCTTCTGCCAGTCTGTTCCCTACGCCTCCCACTCACAGGCCACACGGTTCCTGCCCGGGAACAGAACACTATCTCTAGGCCTTGCCTCCTTGTTTGCCCAGAGATCTCAGAGGCCCCTTCAGCTAGAGAGTCTACCCAAGTGCTCCACACTCTGGGGTCCAGCTCACAGCCCTGGACTGAAGACAGGTTCCTGGAACCCCCACCTGCTGGCCCCGGCAGGCCCACCTTGGTCTCGTTCTGCGAGGTGGTAAGGGCCTCGGCAAGCTCCTTGGTCATGAAGGTGCTCTCTGTCTCCAGGAAGCGGATGCCCTGAGGCTCAAAGATGTGAATGTCCATCTGGGAGGAGAGATACGGTCATGGGCCAGCTGTGAGCCTGGGCTGGGCCTCAGACAAGACGCAGAGGCAGTGCCGGGTACCTGCAGGTGCTTGACCAGCTGCTGGGGCCTCAACCTGAGCAGCAGCTCGTACATGCCCAGGTGCCGCCTCAGCAGCTCCTCGTACACTAGCTCGAAGGTGATCTTGGCAGCAGGAGCCACGCTCACTGACACTTGGAACTCCTCCATCTTTCTCCCTGTGGCCCTGGGGAAGGAGGGTATCAGGCCTGCCCTGCTGGGGCCAACTCCCTCCCCGCCACCCCAGGCACCTCCAGCGGCTCACTTGATGAGGCCGGCGTTCTCGCCTCTGCTCACAGCCGCAGTGTACTGCTCATGGGCTGCAACCTTCTCCTTGATAGTCCCTGGGTAGGTGACACCGTCAATGATCCTGGAGGCACAGAGGTGGGATATTCTGAGAGGCCGGTGGGAGAGCTCTCTGCAGGAACCAGAGTGCCTCTTGACACAGTGATGCATATTTTTGCCTGCGTTACTCCTACTTATTGTGTACCTACTGTGTATGAGACCCCAAGCCTGGGTGAGGCTGCTCCCATCCTCAGTGAGTGCACTGGTATTATGTGTGTATTCCACTGCACGGACAGGGAGGGAGAGGCCCCCTCTCAGCCTTCCAGGACCTTCTAATTTGCCCTTCCAGCCTCACAGACTGCTCCTGGAGGAATCATCACTGGTAAGAACTTTTCTCAGTTGGCATTGCGTGGCCACGCTTGTGTGGGAGGGGGCCACGAGGCTGAGGCCTCCGACTTCTTCCTGGAAGCTGCCTCTCTCTCCCTGCTCATGGACCCTGCTGGGAGCTCAGCCTCTCTGGAAGGTTTAGCTGATTGGTGAATGGGACTTCTGGGGCGTGTGAGGCCGCTCCTCGCCAGTCAGCCTTTGGGGATGGGAATCAGTTGCGGGGAAATTTCCCTGCAAGGAAAAGGGCTACTGCTTGTGAAGTGAGTAGGGGCACGTCAGGTAGGCACCCACTCATGGGCTCCACGGGGCTGGTGTGAAAGGCTGAAGTGTGGAGGGTGAGGAAGGGCAAGGGGCTGCGCACGGCTGCCACAGCGCCTCCCGTGTTCTATGAAATCCTGGGCCAGGGTAGTGCTGGGATAGGCAGCCCAGCTCCTCCTCCTGGGTGGGCAGTTCTCTCTATCTTCAGATGTGCTGCTGGAGTGCATGGTTGGGCTAGGGAGTGGGAAACCCTGTTGCATGCTTCCTTATCTTAAACAGCCATGAGATCTGGGGCCAGAGAGAGGTGGTGCCAGTCCTGGGCCCTCAACTGGCATGGCAGTTTGGCTCCTAGTCAGAGGATGTCACAGCCTGCAAAGCTCTTGCTGAAAATGGGGCAGCACTGGGGGAATGGATGGGAGAGGGAAAGGAACCAGCCACAGGGACCCCAGCACCCCCTGCCCTTCTCCAGGAACATTCCCTCTCTCTTGCTCATCCAGTACCCTCCCTTGTTCTGGGAGCAGCCTCTTTCCTCACTCACAAGCTCTTCAGGAGCCAGGGACAGACAACGTGTTCTGCTGCGCTTTGCAAACATTGCAAAACTGATTTGGAAGGGTGGGGAGGGCTGTCAGCAGCTGAGTCCACAGAAACCCCAGGCCCCTCTGGAAGAGCAGGCAAGCCCTCTGTGGTAATGAGGAAGATCTCTCCTCAAGATAGCTATCCCCCATGGGACCGTTCAGAGGGTTAGAAAGCTCTCAGCATGCTGAGCTGGAATCTGCTTTGATCGCTCCTTTCTGCCTGGGTCTGGCCTCAGGACACCACAAGTTTGCACTCTTCAAAAGCGAAGGCAACATGCGGTGGTCATCTGCCTGCTGTCTGGGGAGCACTTAGGATGAGGGTGGGGGCGCAGAGAGCCAGATAGCATCTGAAAGGAGGGAGCGCCTTGGTAAAGCCTCTTCCCCTGAAGTCTATAGATGAAGTGCACCTTGCTTCTCGAAGAGGGTCCTGGGGACCCAGGGGAGCTGGAGTCGCAGGGCTGGGCTGGAGGCTGGGGAGGAAGGGAGGTAGACACCTACATGGAGAAGTTGGTGATGAAGGCTTTCCTGGGTAGCTCCATCTGGAAGATGGCCTCCTGCACAGCATCGGCCTTGTTGACCACACGGCTGGTGACGACCGTATGAGCAAATCGGGACGAGACCTTGGAGTCCACAGTGAGGCTGTAGATGTCGATGCCATTCTGGACCAGTGAAGGGAAGTGGGTCAGTGTTGCAGTGGCACATGAGCTTGGGCAATACTCTTCAGGGCAGGGGAATGAAAATGATGGAAATATGTGCATGCGTGAATGTGCCACAGCAGAGCCCATTGGTCTGTATAATCAATAAAAAAGTGTAAAAAAAAAAAAAAAAAAGAGCCTGACCCAGATCAATCCTCGCTCCCAACCTGACTGAGTTGCTGAGCAGACCTCAGCCTGAACCCAGGGCGGCACTTCAGTCTGAATTTCTGTCTGATACAAGAGGCAGGGTGTGTTCATGCCCCACCGCACAGCATCAGGGGCAGGGGCCACATTTGCCTTGTTGTTTGTGGGGCTGTAGGGCCCTGTGAGAACAGCAAGCACTGAGGGGGTTTGCTCAAGCCCAGGGCTTAGGAGATTGCGCTTCTCCTTGGTGTAGAGGTGTGAGCCCCAGTGGGGCCAGGAGCTGCGTGTCCAGCTGAGCTTTGCCCAGCCAAAGGGCAGCAAGGCAGTCCTTGTATTTCTGGTGATATCGTGAAACAGCTCCTGCCAATCTCCGACCAGCAGTGAGTGTGGAGGTAGAGAAGGGTCCAGCGTGCAAGGGCTGGGAACCTTCTTCTCTGCCCCTATTTTTTTGGCAGTGGACCCTCCATTCTTCTTTCTTCTCTCTAGGATGTCTCCAACCTGTCATCTTTGTCCCAATATCTGAGGTGCCCCAAGAAAGGACACATGCATACAGAGCCTTCCATAGCTCTTACCAAGCTGTGGGCACCACACTTACGTGCACACCACCCCTGCTCTGCTGGACACAGCTGTGCATGCCCACACAGCTCGGCATAGGGGTGCCAAGCGGCTTACACATGCAAGAGTTAGCTCTATGCCAGTCACTGTACTAAGCTAAGCACTTTTTACTTTTCTGGTGCTCGAGATTGACCTCAGGGATACTTTATCACTGAGCTACACAGGCTTTTGGTTTGTTTTTAATTTTGAGGCAGGAGAGGGTCTCTAAGTTGCTCAGGTTAGTACTGAACTTGCAATCCTCCTGCCTCAGTGGATTCATAGGCATGTGTCACCGTGCCCAGCCGTAACGGGCACTCTTGTAAGCATTGTGAAGCTGCTTTTCCCAACAATTCTTGGCATAGGCTTTATGATTACCCTGTTTTATAGATGAGGAAACTGAGACACAGAAAGTGTCATGAGTCACTCCGCTGGGAGTGTAAGAGCAAGCTCACAAAGCTGCGTCACCACCCACCCTGCTCCACTGCCAATGTCAGCAGGCAACTGGCTAAGCTGCATTTTTTTTTTTTTTATTTGCAAGATGGAAATAACAGGGCTGGTGAGATGGCTCAGTGGTCTAAAGCACCTACTTAGAGCAAGCTTGGCAAAGCACAG
>NDGN011543224.1:12518-27900 GCA_002564285.1 Tympanoctomys barrerae
TGGCCACACACACACACACACACACACACACACACAAATAAATAAAAATTTAAAAAAAAAGATGGAAATAATAGGATATTCCTTCTACTACAGAAATACCCATAAGGCCCTGAGGAAGTGCCTGGTGGGGGACAGCACCACGGTTTTGCTCGCACACAGTCACACACACTCCTGCTTAAATGCTTGCATACCCAGGGGCTCTCCCCACTTCCCAGCTCACGCCACATCCAGCTGGGCACAGGTCCTGTGGGTACCCTATACCTTATGGGCAGTGGCAGTCTGGAGGACAGTCAGCAGCAGTGAGGGCAAGACCAGGAAGATACTGCAGGTGTGCACATGGCCCAGAACCTTCATTCTGGCTCCGCAGTCTGTCAGGCCGCCTCTGAGCCCAAGAGTAAACGAGAAGCAAATTAATAACCTGTATGCTGCTCCACCCCTGTGGGGGCAGGTTCTGGGAAATGGGGATCGGCAAGCCAAAACCTCAGGGACCGCAGATAAGCAGGCCATGACCAATGTCCAGTGGACTTTGGATGGGGCAAAGGAAAGGCAGAGTCAGGCTGGAATTAGGTATTGGAGCCCCTTTTGAAAGGTCCGGAAGTTTCCCAGGCACCACGAGCCTCATCCCCATACATCTTTTGTGTGCCCCAGCCCTATGCAGCAGGGCGGGAAGATGGTGGAAGCAGGGAGGCAGGGTAACTAGGGCTAGAGGGCTGTTCTACTCGGCCTCCTGAGGGAGCGGGATCTTGGCCACATTGTGGGCCCTGAAGGAATTGAGAGGCCCATGGAGGTGACTGAGGCGGCCCATGCAGAATGGTGAGGTGTGGAAGAGGACCTACTCTTTTCTTCTGGGTCCGAGGCTGCTGTTTAGGCCCCATTAATCTAGCCAGGGTTCTAGGTTCAACTCCAGCAGGGCCCCAACCAGGCTCGCAACTTGACAATACACACCGGGTCACACAGATGCAGATCCCGTGGCCTAAGTGTGATGCTAGGAATGCTAGCAAGGCGCAGAGGCCATGCGGCAGGCCTGCTGCAGCGGTGGGCGTGCCCAAGTGGCCTGAGAGGGCAGGACTGCACTGTCGGGTTGGCCAAACGGAGCCACAGCAGGCCTGCTGGGATGCTGTCCAACGGCCTGCCTGGTGTTCTTGGCGGCTTTTTCTGTTTGTCTTTAATAAAGTCAAAGTGCTGCTTTAATAACAAACGGCAATAAGCGAAACAAATATTAGCCTTCCGGATGCAGGTGACACTCGCTCCCTGGTGGCTCTGGGATGGCCAGCTCCTGAGTCTGTAGACACACGTGGGTCAAGCAGAGTCATGAAAATGTGGCCAAGTATCAAGTCCAGGGTCAAGGAGGACGGCGGCTCAGTGACGCACCAGCCCCGAGGCGTCTACCTGCTCGGGTGTCCAACAGGGCCTTGGGCCAGTGTCCCCATTACCAGTCCTGCCTTCCTCAAAGCTGGCTTCCCAGACGCGGGAGTGAGTCCCTGGCTGCAAACACAGCTTTCCCCTTTCCTTGGCATGGCTGTGACTGGAAGCCTCGCCTCTGTGCAAGCCCACGCTGCTCACGCGTGTGGCTCTGGGGTACGAATGGGGCTCACGGGGAAACATTTGCCTTTTGCATCTGGGGAAGAGCTTCTCCGAGGTTGCAGGGGCCAGACCCAAGCTTCATCCCCATGAGGTCTGCTCCCTTGGGGCGCACAGCATGGGCTCAGCCTGGAGTCAGAGCTATATAAGGAGGCCAGGCTAGCTGGGAATGTGGGAAAAGGCCTGAGCTGCCAGGCCCACTTGCCCAGGGGACAGGAGGGGCTTCCCACAGGCGTTAGCCTCATGCCTGGCATTGCAAGCCCAAAGCCTGCCAGTCCAACCCCAGAAGAAGCCTCCAGTAGCTTGCCAATGGCCTGGCCATCACAGCTGGATGGTTCCAAGTCTCCGGATTGGACAGTTCCATGCACATGGGTCAGGGGTCAGAGGAGGATCTGCTGAGCACCTGGCATCGCCTGGTGGCATGGAGGTGGTGGTGGTGGAAAGTGGTGGTGGGGTCAGTCTGCTGTTTGCAAAGGAAACAGTAGCTCAGGTCACTCACTGCCACTGGCCAGAGAGCAACCTTGACCCGAACTGTCTTTGAGGGGCCAACTGTCAAGAAGGCAGCGAGGGCTAGGGAGAAAGCTCAGTGGCACAGTGCCTGCCTGGCAAGAACAAGGTCCTGAGTTCAATTCCTGGTTTAAAAAAAAAGTGGGAACAAAGTGCAGGGGGAGTGGGCTGTGAGGGCCAAGATCCCACAAAGTCACGGAGTCCTTGGGCATACCACAGTGGCTTCTGGGGCAGGCGGGGGAGGGGTCCCCCCAGGCCTCCTCTGACTTCATTCAGAGCAGTACCAGTGTGGGCCCTCACAGGTTAGGCAGCAGCTCGACTCTGCTGTTGTACACACAGGGAGAGCGAGGCTTAGGAAAGGAGAAGAGACTGGTCTGAAGCCACAGTGAATCAGTACCAGGTCGCCATGTCCCAGGCCCTTTTTAATGTCTTAGCAGCCCCCAAAGCACCTGCATTATCCCCTGGGGCCTTCCCCAAAGCCCAGGAACGTTACAAGCAAGTTTCTATGCTCCTCTGTGTTCCCCTGTCCTCCAGCTCCTCTGCAGATACTGGCCACCACCCACCAACAGCCTCCCAACACCGAGGTCAACTGGGCATCTTTTTTTATTGGTGTTTGCAAGTGCTGGTACCAAACGGCCAGGGCAGTGGAGGTGGGGTGGCAGTCCTGGAGCCAGCGGGGGTGGAAGGGCACATTGGGGTATTAAAAAAAAAAGTTCGTGGGAAAAGCTCCTGTGTCCGTGGGCTCAGGAAGGAAAGAGGAGTGCTGAGCTCTTCTCAACCAAAGACACTCTTGGCTGGTCCGGCTTTGGGCTTCTCAAAGACGGTCTCAGTACCTGTGCGGCTGCGGCTGAACACAGATGGGGCGGCCAAGCCAGCTTGCTCTGGGGGAAGGGAGCACAGGGTACCATCAGGGCCTGGCTGGCTTCTTCTGGAGGTGGCTCCTTGTGCTGGAAGCAGCCTCTCCACCCACGAGCTCTAGACTCTCAGAAAAGGGCCCCCTGACCCTCTCCCCCCACCAGTGGCGGACATCTGCGCCCCCAACCCCATCCTCAACTGCAGCTGACATGGAGGACACTTACCACAATCCCGCATGACCTGGTAAGTCTTAGATTTGATTTCCTGATTCTTGTTCAGGTTCCCTCGGGCCCCCTTCAGGTCTTCTTCCTTCACAGGGGGCCGCTTCTTCTTGATGGGGGCTTCAGGAGCACCATCCTTGAAATGCCCAGAATTCCATCTTACAACCCAAGGCCTCGACCTGGAGACCATTTTCCTACCTGTGTTTGGGCCAAGACCTTCTTCTTGCTTCCGGAACTCAGGCCGGGGGGAGGCCCATTCCTCTTCCAAGAAGGCTTCTCCATCCCTTGCCCTCCCCAGCAGGCAGGGGCCCCTGGGGCAGCATCCCTCAGCCTCACAGGGGTCTGCCTGCCCAGCCAAACACAGGGTTGGGCACAATGGCAGAGGGGAAAAGGACCGTGTTGGAGGCTGCGCAGCCCCAGGCAAGCTGGTGAGTTCTGAAATCTGCTCACTGGATGGCAAGCAATTAACCTTCTCTCAGCAAAACACCAGTATTTTTACTTTTACTATGTTTCTGGAAGGGAGAGTTAGACAGCCCAGATACCATAAAGTTACAGTACAAACTTGGCACCTCCCCACAGAACAGGCAGTAAGGATAAGCCTCCCCTTGGCAGGCTGCTGTCTCCCCAGGGCTGGGGCATCCCGACTCTCAGCGTTTACCACACATGCACAAGCGCCAGGCACCTAGGAGTCTAAATCTGTATTCTGTCCTAAACCCTGGAGGCAGGTGTAGGGATTCCTTCCTTCAACCTGGGCTAGGCTCCTGGGGAACCCTCTCCAAAGCTCAGAGACACACTGCTGGGAGATAGCTGTCGGGGCAAGGGCTGTGGATCTACAGGCGCGTGGGCATGTGCACGCACACCTACATGCATGCACAGTGTATGGCCGGAGGCCACAACCACAAACACCTACAATTCTCAGACACATACAGAAATCTATAGAAGTGCCACACCGACCACCCTGACCCCACCCACCACAGAATAACCACAGTCAAGCTTAACAGGGATTTATATAAGGGGAGACCCAGGGTGTCCCCGCTGGCTACAGTGCTGGCTGTTTATACTTGGTCCTAGGCTCAAGACGGCTGTCAGAGATGACAGTGCCCGGCCTCCTCCCGCAGCCCCTCTGGCTCCCACCCAGCCAGCGCTGGATCTCTTACCTGGGACATGGTGGGTGCTGGGCAAACCGACTCTCCAAGAGTGCCTCAGATGGCAGCAGCAGAAGTACGAGATCTGTGAGAAGTCCGGCTCTCTGGAGCTTATATAGCCGACTCTGGTCCTCTGGCGAAGTCACTCCCCTCCTCCAGCCGGCTCCCTGATGATTCAGGTCCACACGGTCACTGGCTTCAGAGTTTATTCTTGGAGATGAGAGGGGCAACACCCTGGGGGAAGCAGACAGCTGGAGACCCTGTACCCTCGGGAATGGCTGCCCGGCACAGGTGGCGACTGGCTTGTGCGTATGAATGTGCGTTCTGGAATGTGTCAGCCTGCAGGGGCCCATCTCGGTGAGGGAGACTGCCTCTGAGGAAGCAGAGGGTCCTGAGCGGGGTCAGAAGCTCCACGCTCGCTTTCTCTTCTGCCCCCTTCTCCGGATCCCAGTGGGAAGAGACTTTCCAGCCCCCAAAGGCAGCAGGCAGAAGTTTCCCGTCTATCCCTTAGAAGTATTTTCTCAAGGAAGGGGCTTGACTAGTGCTGGTTCAGAGATGGAGAAAAACGAAGCAGAGGGGAATCTGTGGAGCAGCTGCATCAGGCTTTTGCTGATGTCTTCATCCTCTATCCAGCACTGGTACAAAGTGTGCAGAGGGACCCAGCAAGGTAAAGGTAAGGGGGCGCAGGAAAGACAGGAAGGGAGAACAGGCTCGATGAGGAGGGCTCTAGGGACAGCCCGAGATGCGTCACTAGGGGGCTGGCCAACAAGTGCCCCAAGAGGGCTGGCTCACAGTGACCCCACTCCCCACTGAGCTATGGACAGGACAGGCCCACAGACCCTCCTGTAAGGTCACTCACTGAGTGCTTTGTGCTGGGAGCCCTCACATCTCCCTCTTTGCAGGGGGAGATCCCCAGGGGAACACGGCAGGACCCTAAGCCTGGGGTCCCTGCTTTTCCCATTAGAGCAACAGAATTTTGCTATCCAAGCTGACCCCAATCCTTCTGCCTCAGTCTCCCAAATGCTGGCATTACAGGTGTGCATCACCATGCCTGGCAGCTCCTTTCCAGTTTGTTATGGTGGTTATTTTTATCCTGGAAGGCTCCCAGCAGATGAAACCCAACCAGGCTCTGACATTTGGTTATCCCAAATGCCACTTTACTGCTGTCATGCCCCAACCTCCAGCCCAAGCCCCTCTGGTCCCAGGATGCCAGTGTGAGGACTGCCAGGTCTAAGAGGAATGCTGACAAGGGGGAATGCCTGGGACGTCACACAGGGCCAGGAGGCAGCGCATGCGCAGCAGGCCTTTGGAGCGCTCCTCTGCCAGGGTCAGAAGGGTCACCCGAGTGGTGCCTGAGGGTCTAGCACTACCCTGCAGCTGTTTCTGTTCAGCTCTGGGGCCTTAGGGGCCAACAACATGGGATACTCACTCCTCACAGGCTACCTTCCAACACAACTCACTCCTCAGGAGGGAGACTCCTTAGTTAGAAAGTGGGAAAGGTGTGCATGACCAGGTCTGGTTACTTTCTTTAGTAATTTCAGCTCCACTGCTTTCTCAGGCAATCAAAGGTTCTTTCTCACTCTGCTTCCTAGGGAGAGCCTTCTTACTCTCTAGGGAAAATAACTGTTTTTTAACGCCACTATACTGTTTCAACTCTAGCAACTACAACCAAGGCCAAAAAAAAAAAAAAAAAAGGCTTCATTAAAAAATAAAGTCTACAATATGCTGTCAAACTTTATTGTAAACCATTTTACAATATATCATCTTCCCTTTAATTTCAAAAATGCTTTTCTATGACTCATAACAGCACCAGTTGAATACCTCCGCTGCACAGCAGCTGAAGTTGGCAGTTTTTGCTCATGTAGGTCTGACTTCTAGTAAACTTCATGAAAAGAAAATCAAATGTAAAACAACCAGCCTACTCACCTGTCAGGATCTCAAGGTGCTCAGAGTAAGTCCCTCAGCGAAAGCAACACCCCTCGTAGCTGCCAATGTCTTACAGTGTAAAACAGAGCTCTGCCTCTTAGCTGGCAGCACAGGAGCCTCTAAGAGTTGGCCCTATTCCCTAGAAGGCAGTTGCTTTGTCAGACTGGCAGGAAGCTCCCAGGGCCACCTAACTTGGCTATAAAACAGCCAGCAAATTGCAATCTGGGCGGTCCCGGGACAGCCTTCTGTGTGTTCCTGGGTTGAAGGGAAGTCACAGCTTACACCTGAGTCTTTATATTTTACCTGAAGAGGTTCGAGGTTCCACCACTCTGTGACTCCCTCTCAGGGAGGGCAGAGGGTAAAGTCCGAGGCAGAGGTCCATGAGCATGGGCCATGGACCTTCCAGAATGAGAAGCCACTCCCACCCGTGATCGCACCCCCACCCCCACTTGCCACTGTCAACGACCTGTTGACAGGAAAAGGAAATAACAATAACCATCTCTTCCGGTTAGATGACAATTCCTCCTCATTGGTTTATTAGTTAACAAGAAACTTGTTCATGACCTTGGCTTGCAAGCTTCCATCATGAGTGACCTGGTCAAAATCCAGATTTGGACAAATCAGATTAACAGCACACAACATCCATCAGTATCCCACTGCTTCTCAAGCATGGTGATGCCTGCTGTAGGCTGGTGGAGGGCTGCGGCTCATAAGGCACCTTGGAGCAGGTGATAGGGAAACACCCTGGGGGAAGGCCAGCTCAGGAGGATGTCTTGACCGCAGCCCTGCCTCTACTTTTGAGGGACAGTGAATTACAGAAGAGGAGCCAGTGACTACTGGAAGCTCTCCTGCAGCATGTGAATGTGCGTGTGCATGTGGGTGCAGGTACAAACACATCACACAGGAAGAAGGTAAGGCCAAGCACATGGAGCCGCACTGACCCAGCCTACACTGCAGGAGGCCCCTGTGATCAGATTCCTTATTAGACCGCCATCCCTGCTGAGCCAGCTCCACAGCTCCAGCCCTTCATAAAAACCCGGATTCAGGGAAGACCCAGCTCTCACTGCCTCTTCTGTCTTCTACCTATTGCTCAGCAGGCAGTGGGATGAACCCAGAGGTGAGTCATCTGAGGTCAATATTACCTGGAGCTTCCATTTTTCAGATGGGAGCTCCCACCTCTAGGAGCTCAAGACTATGTGGTTGTGGGCTCCAGAAGGTGACAAATAGCTCCACAGTTGTGCAGCCATAGAGAACAGGAGGGGAGAAGGAAGGAGAAGAGTCAGTGGTACCATTAGTGATGGACGGGCTCACCAAGTGTGCCAGTCCTGGTCTTCCCCAAAGGGACTCAGTATCGCTGTACTGGGAAGGGGTGGGGAGAAGCCACAGGCGTGGGATGGGAGGGCTAGCAAGTGAACACCAGCAGAAGCCATTCAGGGCCCTCTCAAGTCTCCCTCCCTGCCAGCCTCTCCTCCTGAGGCCATGACGACTACGCTAGCAAAGTCAACTCGTAGTGCATGGCTACAGCTGCCGCCCTCAGTGGTGCCTGCATTCCTACAGGGCCTGGGCTGAGAGGCCTCCCCAAGGCGTGCATCCAGGACAGGCTGAACCACAAGCAGCAGCGGCAGTCCTACAGGCCTGGCTTAACAGCGTGGCTCACCCATTCCACACATATTCAGACCCAGGATCTTAAGTAAAGCATATGGGTTTAAAAAGGCCACACAGAGTGGCCTCCACTGCCTCTGCCTTTCCTCAGCAGTGAGGTCACTTATTCCTACGTGTCCATAGCTGCCTGTTGGCCTGACAAACCCCGGGCAGTTCCACCATGCTGCTTCAACAGTAGAGCCACACTGGGCTCAGCCCACTCCACCACATTCAGCCAACTCCCAGAGCCAGGGCTTGCGGCCATCCTGAGTAGGTGCCACCATCCACACAGGGGACAGAGCCTAGCCGCACCTTATGCTGCTATGGATTTAGCCAGGGAGCCCTCTCATCTCTGCCCACCCTGCTAGCCCACTCACAGTTCTGGAGGGTGTAAAAAGACTCAATTGGCCAGGTGGATGTTCTCCAGACTGCTGTGCGAAGGAGCAGATGATGGCAGGTGACAGGTGCCAAGGCACTGTGGCCCGGTGCCACAGTAGAGGCAAGGAACTGACAGAGCAGCCTGGAGGTCTGGATGCGTCTGGACCCAAGATCTAACTTTCTGGTACTGGGAATTGAGCCCGGAGCCTGCACTTGCCGAGCAGGTGCTGAGCTACCGCCCAGCCCCCCAAGATCTAACTTTAAGGTCCTCTCTCAGCCAAAACTAACCAACCAGGTAACCTGTCTTCATTCCAGAAGCAGATGCCAAAAAGCTCCTGGTGCTCAGGTCTGACCTTTACACACATCGAGCTACGAGCTCCATATAAAGGTGCTCACCTCCCCGAGTCGTTTTTTCCTTAAATTAAGCTCTGCCCCTGAATCTTTTTTTTTTCTCCCCCTGAACCTTATCTTGACTCATTCATTGGACATTACCTAACAATATTCCAAGCATAAACTCCTGGCTTCTTCCTCCCACCAGCTCATACCCCATGAAAGGCAAACAAATCCATTTCTTTGGGGATTAAAAAGCTTTTAAATACAATAGTATGAAAATATAACTTAAAAATATAAAAGTCAAACAGTATACGGAAGACTTAAAAAAATCTATGTTTTGCTTATTAGTCCCATAGGTATTTTGTAGGAATAAACACATACTCAAAAAACAGTAACACTGTCACAGCGCATAAAACCGGCTTTAGAAATCAAGAGTTACAAAAGCCATATTGAGTAAGAAAGCATCTCAGTTCCAACTTGGTCAATGAGTGGCTTTTAGCCCCAAGCATGTCATGTGTCCACACGGCCGGCAGCCCCAGTGAGGTCTGTGAGGACCTGTGTTTTCTACCACGTCACCCAGCCAGGCACAGGACAGGGGCTTTGGGGTCCCTCATAGCACTCTTCAGGACAACAACAAACAGACAAAGCTCTTGGCTTGCATATTTGGTCAGTGTTTGTAGTGCAACTGAGCGGGAGTCTCCAGCTGCCCACAGCCCACCTGGGCGCTGGGTCCTCTTCCCTCCGTTTAAGTCACAGTAGTCTGGGAGTGGGCGGAGAGTGGGCAGACAGCAGGAGGAGTGGAGGTAGAAGAGGAGGGGCACAGAGAGGACGGAAGGGCTGCTGCTGAGGGGTGAGCGTCTGCCGACACAGCAGCTGGCTGGGCCCCACGTCTGTCACCCCCAGCACTGGAATGTGTCATACAGGCAGCCCAAAGCGGTGCTTCTTTTTCTTTCCAGGCTTGAGGGGAGTCAGCCTGCGGAGGTCCTCCTCCACGTCGGATTCCTCCATCTCGTCGTCAGCCGAGATCAGGATCTGAGGCAGAGAAGCGGGACTGAGACGCTGCCAGTCGAGTCTTCTGCCTTTGCCCTCCTTACACCCGGATGCGGTGCAAGTCCCACTTAGTGCCTCTTTACACAGAGAGAACCGACAGACTTCCCGTCTCTGCTTATTCTTCGACCCCCACTCATGTCCTTGTGACCTCTAGCAAGACCCAAAGCCAGTGTTAACTCAACTCGACAGGGACTCGCAGCGTGAGGCTATCCTGGTCAAAAGTTGCTCAGTTTCACATATGGAATCCTGAGCCCTGAAATATCATTACATACAGCAGAAGCAAACCAAAAACACTTTTTCAAAAGAGAAACCATCTATGGGATGGATATACACAGGGGCTCTTTTGTCACTCTGAAGAACTATGTCACTGTTGAAGGCAAACAGGAATGTGTGCTCTTCTGAGACCCTGGAACGACTCACCAGTGGACGGGTCCTCCTGGGCAAACATGCCCATCCCTTGCGCACTGCCCTGGCACCTGCTGGCTTCAGACCTCTGAGCCCCAAGGAAAGACCGGCAGAGCCTATGCTAAGCCGGAGGCCCAGGCCCGCCGCTGCAGGGCAACACGAACTCCTCCTGCTCTGGGAGCAGGGCAGTCACTTCTCCCCTGGACTGATCTTTGTGGCAGGGATGGCAAGCGTTTTAGAAACCAACTGTCCCAAGCCCACTTAAATATTGCGAAGCGCCAACACTGCCCCTGTGTGCGCTGTGATCTGATACTCGGTGGTGGGGGCGACTTGGCTCATGTCCCTGCTGTGGTGCCACAGGTGCGCTGCCCCGGTCTGGAGGGGTCTGGCCTGCAGCCTTGGTTGCCCGAATAAACTGTCATTGGCTCTCTACTGCCTGTGCACGGACATCTCAGTCACAGAGCACCTTCCCTGGCTGCTCAGACTTGTCTTGTACCTCCCTTTGTGCATTGCATCTTATACTCTGGAATAAACGCTGCTCTGGCCACGGTGAATTTCACGTTACCCAGGCCCCAGAACACGTGACTGAAGGCTCACGAGCTGTGGTTTCTGTCTGTGATGCTGTTTGTCACTCAGCAAATGTTCACTATGCTCTGATGGTGTAACAAGCCCTCTGCTGGATTCTGGGAACCCACATCTACACAGGACATGGGCTGAGGCTCTGTCCTATCTATTTTTCAAAAATCCTCGCAGACAGCCCTGGGAACTCCCAGGGTGCTGCCTGTGCCACAATCTTAGGATGCACTGCTCCGTGACGAGCTCTCTCTGTATCCACCTTCACCTGCGCATGAGTCTGCAGGCCGTAGCTATACATGCACAGTTAGCGCTGCGGCCCACCAGCACATAAATCCCTACCTCTATGCTGCAGCTCACGACCACCATTCTTCCCTGCAGTCCATGCCTTTGAACCTGGGAATCTAGGGAAGAAGAGGAGACGAGGCCACCCCTTGAGGTCTGCCTGCTCCTTTACAAGTTTCTATGTGGCCCGAGCCAACAACTTCCCTTACTTGTTAGTGGCAGGCAGGAATCTAACACCTGAAGCTTGAAGGTCAACTGCAAGGCCATGAAGGGCTGCGCCAGTTTCCCTGGAACAAGGCAGCTCCTGCTTTGCTGTCTTCCTCCTCTGACAGTGGGAGGCAGGCCACCCCACCTTGTGCTCCACCCTCTTGCCCTAGGAAGGCCCATTCAGCGCAGACATGGCGCCTGGCGGGGTGGGAGCTGGGACCTGGGTGCTCTTGGGTGCAGCCTCTTCCTCTCCTTGGTTGTACTGTGACTCAGTACTCAAGGGAAGACCAAATGTACATGTGAGACCAGGGACCTCCAGGGTCAGGGGTGTGACAGCCAGGCCTGCGTGGAGGCAGGGAGACTCCTACCTCAGACTCAGATTCCTCGTGGGATGCAGCCCTTCGGTAGCGGACCTTGCTCCCATTCCTGGAGTCTTGGTTTGCTCCTCTCTCTTCTAGCTTAGCTTTCGTCTTGCCTTTTCTCATGAGGAAATTGTCTACTACCCAAAACATCAAAGCCTGTGCAAGGAAAAGTGCATGTCACTGTGGGACAAGCCACTCTCAAAGCAGAGTGGAGCGGCTCCACAACCACGCTTTCCCCACAGCTATTCCGCATTATAAAATTCAGAAGTAGAAAAAGGGAAATCTCATGTCCCTAACCCCCATTATCTCCTAGAAGTGTGGGGAGAAACTCCTAAACTCTGTTTTCCTGGTACGGTTTTATTATCAGAAAATAGGCAAGAAAATCCTTGGCCTGTTCGCCGAGGAGTTTTTCTTATAGTAAGTGACGGCAGCCCGTCTGGCTCAGGAGCAGGTCTCTGGACACCTATTCGAGGCTATCTGTGTGGGTCCCTAATGGGGTTCCTAGGGCATTCCTCTCTGTTTCCTGACTTTCAGTCATGGTGCTTACAAATATCTTTCTGAGGGCTGTATGAGGAAAAAGGACCGGGGTACACTCAAAACAATCCTAATCTAGAATTCAGGGTCACACATGGGGCAGGTGCCTCAGAGGGAGAGCAGCTGACAGCAGGGGCAGGACAAAATTCCCAGGACCCTCCCTCTTGTGCAGGGCCCTGAGTGGGGACCTGTTCTTCCAGGAAAGAAGAAATCCTCCCATTTCCAGGGCAGAAGTGGGAGATGACAACTTGTTACATAGAAAGAAAAATATCTCACTCTACAGCCCCAAACACAGTAACATGCACTTTTCCTTGCACAGGTTTTGATGTTTGAGGGCTGTAGAGATATTTTGTTATGACTCCGAACTTTGAACAGGAAGGTGGAAACCAGGGCTCAAACCAGATAAAACAGGAAATGATACTGACATTGACAAAGAAGGGGACGATCAGCATGACAATGGCCAATTTCAGGTCTGGGTTCTCAATGGGATTCAGTAGGGCCACCTGTGAAGAGAGCAGAAAGGTGAAGAGGAAGGTGCAGGGACAGTGCCCAGGGCAGGGCCCAGGAGGGAGGAGGCTAAGACACCACCAAGAGTCTGACAGGAACAGCGCTAACACCAGCCCTGTACGGAGTGTAGCTCCCAGATCTATTAATGTGGGAACCCCCTGGAGACCCATAACACTCTGAGCAGCTGGACTTCTAAGAGCAGAGGGCTTTCTGGCACTAAGCCAGGGCCACGCTGTGCCCACAGTGACTGGAAAGCCCAAGGCAGGGGTGGGGAACTGTGGGCATTGGAGGCTGGCGGAGTACCCCAGTGGACACTGAGTAGTGACAGGAGCAGCAGGGCCACCTTCTAGTAGAAATCCACCCTTGTGAGATAACAGTTGTGTAATGCCCTGGCTTATTTTCTTAAAAACATAAAACCAAATGGAGGCCAAGGCTGGGACTATATGTTCTGGAAGACTGGGGCTGCTTCAGGTGGGGATGAGTAATGCAGGCTTATCTGTGCAGTATTAGGGTCAGAGGGCAAAGGCCAGGCTTGGGAAAATTATGAACTCAGGAGTGTCAGCAGGCTGGTGGTCACAGAGTAGGAAAGCTGACTGCAGCCCCAAATGGCTCAGCTAAATAACTGGCAAAATCAGGGATGTCTTGCCACCCCAGAGAAGTAACAGTTGCAAGGTCTGAAGCCTATTCAGTTGGTAACCCACAGGCAAAGCCTGCATCCCAAAGATTCGCCTGGAGCTGACATCCAGGTAAATGGAGGGGACAGATGGCAGGTAAGAGAGCGACAAGTTAAGGCTCTAGCACACAGCTGCCATGTCAGATCCAATCCAGGGTCCACTTGTGGAGTTAAAACAAAGATCAAACTGGGTCCGCCAACAGGGCCGGGGTGCGGGTGACAGGAGGAAGCGCTGTGTGTGCGGCTTGGTAGGGGCTGCTGCAGCAGGGACGAGAGGCAAACCTTTTTCCACTGAAGTATGAGGAGTACGATGAAGACCACAGACTTTTCAAAGATCATAATCACGATGTAAAGGGCACACTGCCCAGCCCAGGCGCCGCACTGCAGAGGGTCTCCTGCAAGGTGGGTGGGTGCTTAGTCACACAGGCCAACACCCCTGCCCCAGCCCAGGTCCTTGTGAGCCCTGTATCCCAGCCACTGTACCCCAGAACCCTGGCTCTGATACTTAAAGAGCCCCCAAGGCCTGAAAGCCACCTCATTCCTAAGAGGCAAATGTGGTGTTTTAAATAAAATCAGAATTCCTAATTTGGACATCCCAGAATCATCCTTCTTTCAAGAGCTTCTAAGAAAGAATTAAAAGGCACTAAAGTTAGTAAGTGCTCACTGCTGGCACTCAGAGAGGCTGGCTCTCTGTCCCCTGGCAGCAGAAGCTATGTGGAGCAAGACTGCTATTATTATCCGCTGTTGATTTTTCCAGTGACTATGCTGTCCTTCCTCTCCTCAGATGAGTGATTTACAAAGGCAGTAACCGACCTCCTCGTTCACTTCCCGCCCTTCAGCCTCCTCTCCTTGCCATACTTCCTGGCTGTTTTCACCCCTGACAGCAGAACTCCGCTCTGGGAGGAAGTTGTATCTGTCTGGTGTGGACAATCCTAAGTACCCAGGCAAGGGACAAGGAAGAGAGAACCCCCTGAGAGGAGGAGGTGGGAGTGACAGGCTGAGGCTGGCAGCGCTGACAAAGGCCCCTCAGTGATCCTGTTAGTTGCTATGCTGCAGCAACTAAAGGGGCACCAGTCCAGGATACTCACTTCCCAGAGCACCCCCCAGGATGCTTCACAGAGGGCTCCACGCAGGGCAGAGGACTGGCCCCTTGCGGGGTGATCCCACCGTGCAGAACCTAGTGATGGTCCTGGGAGCCACACAGTGACCTCCCCAAGGTGGGAGACCAGGGAATAAGGTACCAGGGAGGCCTCCAGAGTCACCCCTGAAGCTCTGTCAGAGCTGTCTGGACACTACTGGTCAGAATGGAGGAAGGTGGAAAGTAACATTTCAGGAGGCAAAGGCTCCAAGCCAGATAGAAGAGAATTCACCCTGAGGAGAAATCTCCAGCTCCTCATTTGATTCCCACATTTCCACAGTGGCCCTGTCCAAGTCCTTGTGCTATGGGCCCTCGGGCTACCTGGGCCTGTCACCGTACATGGCGAAGCACAGGGAATGCCCTCAGGCAGTCGTAATGGACAGGTCATCAGGCTGCTCCCTTTTCCAGAAACATTAGGAGAAGGGTGGCAGAAAGCAGGCCGAAGTGTAGCAGCTGCCTGCCGAAGTGTAGCAGCTGCCTGTTTGAGGTCTTTCCACCCACTTTCCCCTCTGAGGTAAGGCGCCTGAGCCAAAACCAAGCCATTTCAGAAGTAGGCCCCTCTTTGTGAGGCTGTCAGTGGATTTTGCAATGCTTGCAGTGAACCACCTGCCTTACTGAGAAAAGTTCCCCAAAGCAGATGAAACTATTTGCTTAATTAAGCAAAACTGGGGCTAGCGGACAGGAAATGTCCCTGAGTTGGCCCCACGTGCCTGACCGTCAGCTCTGTGGGTGGCACCATCCAGCCAGCTGCTTGTTCTGAGAGTGCTCCCCCCACTTGCTCCTGGACTGAAGAAAGAAAAGTACTTTCCCTCCCATCTGCCTTGCTTCTGAGGAGCTGCCCGCCGCCTTCTGTTTTAACTAAAACAATGTTTAAAATAAAGTTCAAAACCACAGTGAAATGAGGGAAACAGCACCTGTGCCCTGGCTCCGCCAGGCGACCCCACATGGCCGCAGCGCAGCTGCAGTGAACACACTGCTCACTTCTGTTTGCTCTGGAAGGCGCCCGCGTACTCCCAGAGCCAGGTGGAGTCACTGTGCCCTGCCTCCTACTGGACCACCTC
>NDGN011543225.1:7401-20960 GCA_002564285.1 Tympanoctomys barrerae
TGGCATGTGGTGCTGGGGGATTGAACCGCAGTCCCTGTGCTTTGCTCAGCTTAGCTTGTTCTAGGTAGGTGCTTTAGACTACTGAGCCATCTCACCAGCCCCTTTGATCTTAATTTAAATCTCAAAGCAAGGCAGCTGCCTTGACTCAATGCAAATAGGTTTTACTTTTTGCTGTGCATTTCATGGTAGAAATCAAAAAGCTACAGGCATGTAAACATTTTCTGTGCCTTGAACAGGCCAATAGTTCTAACATGTATTTTGTTTTCCCCTGAAGTGATGTTCTTACCAAAAAAAATCCAAGTTTCTTCCATGAGATTATTAAATTGAAATATGTAAAACATGCTGTGTTATAAACTGTTATAACAACATTTAGCTGAGTGATGGCAATACATTTTTAAAGTGTCATACACACTCATGCTTGTGAAAGATAAAAGTAGCTATGTACTAATTATGTGTCTGCCTAATTTATATATTTGCATCAAAATACTCTTTTAATTTAAGGTTTTATGCATAATTAGAAATATATCAATATGAGGATATTTGGACAGTCAACTATATTATTTATGTCCCCCATTTTGCGTTTGTTTTGTACTGACTATTCTCTATATTGAATAATAGCATGTTTCACTCTATTGTATTCAAATAGTATGTTATCACTCAAATTTTTATATTTATTGTTTTATTCTTTTTATTTTTATTTTTTTGGTGGGACCGGGGATTGAACTCAGGCCCTTGTGGTTGCCAGGCAAGCGCTTATTCCACTGAGCTATCTCCCGGCACTTATTTTTAATATTTAGGTTAGTAGCTGGAAGAAAATATGTTTTCTTTATACTGTAAGATAGATTTGACCCTATAACAAAGAGAATAAACTCAGGATGATCAATCACTTGTCCAAAGTCACAAAACGATTTCAGAATTTAAGACTTTTCTGTGTTGATTAGAACTTTTAACATATATTAGTGCATTACTTGAACACAAGATTCAACACAAATTGTGTCTAATTCTACACTAATGCTCATTCAATTATGGCTAAAATTGTGGTAAAATCTATTCAAACAAGTGTTACCAATATTGGATTTCCGTTTCAGTTTCACAATGGCCTTTTAATACTCATCATGATTCTTCCTTATCCTCGTTGTCTTCTTTCTTAGAAGAAAATAACCTTTGAATTATTCTTATTATAACATTTTATACTCAAAGATGATGTACTGCATTGACATTTGCTCTCTGAAAATAACTTTGTAAGCATGTATTATGCAGGTTAATTTGGAACTTGATGCTTATTAAAGAATGAATGAGATTTGGAGACCAAAGTAGAAGAAAGCAGCATTCAGTGGATGAGACAAAGTCAGTGATAAAGTAATTTCTTCTGGGAGGAAAGCTAGATAAATGACAAATGCTGCCAATTTTGAGGGCACTGGTATTAATAAAATCTTACCAACATCTTTTTTACCAAGAGAACAGCACATGACCAAAGAGCAGCAAACAATAAACAATGGAGGTACTGCCTACATTGCTTTCATTTGCTAAAATAACTGCACTTTCCACATTTCTCCCTCTTTCCAGAACTCAGACTGTGTCCCAAAAGCTTCTCGCTGGCTCTCACTAGGGCAGTAGATGCTCATACATTAGAATGGATTCCTGCGGTATCTAACTTCCTCGTGAGGGCTTCTACTGCAGCGACATGACAAATAAAAAGAAAATGATGGGGAGGCTGTACTCCTCGATTATTTTTCTGCTAGAACCTCACTCCTTTCCGGATCAGTTTACTCTGAAATAATGGAAGTTTATTTTCCTTAAGGAGAATATTGAAAGACCATTTATAGAAAGGATACCTTTTCTCCTTCTTTATTCTTTGGATGGAGTGTGTCAAGGCGTGGTTTCCAGTCTCAGGATGTCTGGAATTCTTCAGATGCCAAGGAATTTTATTTTCTAAGTAATCACACCCTCCATTTTTTTTAAAACCACACAGCACCCTAGTACAGTATCTTCCAGTTTGTTCCATCTTTAGAGCCCTACTTTCATTTTGTTCCATTGTCTCTGCTATTCTAAGTTTGGACAACCAAAATAAAGAACTGGCATTTCAACTTGCGTGAAATTGCATTCATTACTAAATGGAAGTTAATATTAGAGATAGATATGGGTTGATATAGATGATTAGGAGTAGCAGACCTCCTATTTTCCTTTAAGCCCTTAAATTCTCATTATATTGTTAAGGGATACATGACACTTTCTTCTTAATTCTATAGCAGAGGTGTCAATGCTTCGCATTTGTAAGAAGCCCCTTCTCAATGAAGCGCTTTTATGTAATTTCCCTGTTCAAACTTTATCAACTGAACTTGCATTATTTGCATTGTGAAGACTAGACACATTATACTTTTCTTGGACTATAACTGTAAACTTAGTATGCATTTTATACATATCATTTATTAAATCTACTATCAGTGAATATTGTTCATGCAGTGAACACAACAGATATTTTTCATTGATGATCCAATAATGTCAATTATTATATTTTATCACATTATATATATGTATGAAGTTTATTCACTTTTATGTTTGCTGATATTATTTGAAATACATACACATACACATAAGTGTATGAATATATACAGATATTATGCTTTAATATATTATACTATACACATAAATATTTCCCACACTACTTTCTTCTAGGGTCTTCCATCCTATCATTACAGCTTAATGACCAAGCTCTAGCTCTGTTGCACAGTGACGAAGCTGTTCTCTACTCCATAACTTATTTGTTTTAGATTTTATATGTATTAGTTCATGTTTGTGGCACACAATGAAACTTCCCATGAGCAATTTCTACACACATATGTCATATCTTAATTTCTTTCTCATCAGTCCCCCTCTTCCCTTCCCTGACCCTTACATATCTTGATGCCCTTGCCATCGGCAAAAGCTCTAGGTGCATTTTCTCCAATTTTTTTTCTGTAATACTGGCAATTTTTCTTGCAATTGCCAGGCACGCATGTAAGCTGCTGAGTTATATCCCTGTCTCCAATTCTTTTTTTAAACACTCTTTCCCTTCTTACTTCCTGTCCTCATTGGGAAAAGTTCTTCTTACTTCCTATTATCTATCTTTTATTTGGGCTTTTTATAATATTTTGAATTTCTCATGTAAGAAATTATACAAACGTTAAGCTTGTGTCTGTTATAATTATTTATCATAGTTTTACATTAGGACTCAAGTTTATCCTTCTTTATGTCACAGTAGTATTGTACAGTTCATAAACACCATATATTCTTTATCTCTTCATCTATTGATTAGCCCATAAGTTATTTCCAAAATTTAACTGTTATGAATTCTGCTGCTATAATCATGGTTATGTACGCATCACTGTAATGTGATGTCATTTATTCTTTCAGGAAGATACACAGAAGGTTAGTAGCAGAGTCAAATGGAATTTTTAGTTTTAGTATTCTGAGTAATTTCATACTGATTTCTACAGTGGTTGCACTAAGTTACATTCCCATTAACAATGTAGAAGTCTTCTTTGTTTCTTTGTAAACTCACCATTAATTGCTCTCACTAGAACTGATTTCTTCATAATACCTATTCTTTTTGTAGTAAAATAGTATCTCAGTATTGTTTTGAATCTGCATTTTTCTAAAATCTGCAACAAGATGGTCATGCCCACTATCACCATTTCCTTTTAACATAGTCCTCAAAACTCAGTGAAAGCAACCAGAAAAGAGAAAGAAATACATGTAGGAAAGGAACAATTCAAATGTTCTTTATTTACATGTGATGGAATATTCTATATACAAGAGCCAAAAACTTCCACTAAAAGTTTTTAAAACCAGTAGTCAAATTCAGCCATGTAACAGGATACAAAATCAATGCCAACACACATACAAAAGAAAAAAAATTATGCAAACAACACCACGCAAAACAGTGTGAAGAAAAAAATAAATACCTAGGTAAAATCTAGAATTTTCTTCTTAAATTAATTCTCCCATTTTCTGGAACTGATCACAAACACAGGCTACCCTTCAAATTGATTCTCAGGAAAATAAGTAATTGGGGAATTTTCTTAACTAATGCGTAAACAATGGGCTACTTCAGTGAAATGTAAATATATCTATCATACGATTCAGCATCCTATGAGTGGGTATTTCACCAAGAGAAAAGAAAGATATGTGTACATGAAGACTTGTATATGAATGCTGATCACAACTATTGTCTAATATTCAAAACCCCAAACTCAAATTTCCACAACCGTTGAAAGTGCATACAAATAATAGAATATCCGATAGAATAGTGTATAACATTTAAGGACAAATTAACTTTATACATGTTATAACATGGAAGGATTTCAACTCATTAGGAAGAAGAAAAGAGAATCTAAAATAAATACTGAACATGTTCATTGATATAAAATTTTCAAAATGCAATCTCATGTTTGGTGGCAAAAAGGATCTGTAGTTTTTCAGACATGGAGTTTAGAACAGGGAGACAGGGAAAGAGAAATGAAAGAAAGGCTGGAAAAAAGATGTGGCCAAACTTGAATTGTCTTACTAAAAATTAGTCATTTTAATTCACTTGTTTCATCTGAGATAGCAAAAGTTGATTTTTCCGTCTCCATGAAATGACACTAAGTAAGAAATTACTTTAATATCAAGAGATAAAACTTACTATGCAAATTTAGTTGATAAATCTAATGATAGGATATTAAAAATAATGGTATAAATAAGACTTTATATTCCAAGTGTTGGATTGAGTACTTGCTATGATTATAAAGTGTGCTGTTTTGATAAATCCACCTTACAAATTTTGTATTCATTTCCTTAGTTTAAAGAAAAAGAATCGCATCTTTTTATTGTACCCTATAAAAACCTACAAAAGAGGACTTCCAGAAGTGCTTCAGAAAGTGGCGAGAATGATGGGATATGTGTGTTTGAGGTGAGGGGGATGGTTGAGGGGATTAATGCCATGTATCTTTATGGGAATATTTTTTAAAAAAAATTTCACCACATTTTTGATCTCTCCTTGTCCAAACAAAGATAAAAGTGGTCCCCGAGGTACCCAGATATTTGCTCACTTTCCTTCAACCTCAGTGTTCTCATCTCGAAATTGACAATGGTGCAAATATACTTTTTAAATTGAAAAAAAAAATAAAGAAAAAGAAGGGCTGGGGAGATAGCTTAGCGGTCTAAGTGCCTTTTTGGCAAGCACAAGGATCCTAGTTTGATCCCAGGCACCACACACCAGGCCAGACCTAGAACCCCAGTCATGCCATGCTGATCCCAAAACTGAGAGTGATGCTGCATGTCTGCAAGTTCAGTGGTGGGCAGGCTGCGCAAGGAGGATCACTGCTACCCTCAGTGTAGTGAAACCCTTTATCAAATAAGTAAACAAAAATTTTTAAACAACAGAAACTGAAGCTGGGAATTCATTATGCTGTGATTTTTCACATGTTTCTTCATTTTAAGGGCATTTAAACATTAGTTAGATCTTTATCCAGGCTGATTCTACAAAGACTTGCGGGCAGTGAGGATCAGTAGTAATACTCTTTTGAGCATTAAGAGATATATGTAGCTGATTGAACATTGAAGTCACCTTTATCCAGCTCCTGATTCCCTCAGTTTTGAAGACAATCATTGAATGTGGTCCTGCATGGGATTCCATTTAACTAATGTAGGGCTTTTATGTTTATAGGTATCTTGTTCATCTTCTAAAACAGTAGGAAGACTGGAATGGCTCATAGAAATACTTCATTTGTATGTTATGGAAATCTAATGGCCACATGCATTTAAATCTAGCTGATACAGTATATTTCTTTTCAATTTTTGAGTAAATGTATTTCAACTGAATTTTAGCTCATGTGAATAAAATAGTTATTGGTTTGTAAGATCCATGCATAGATACTAATAGAATAAGATAAATTACAATATAAAAAGAAATAAGAGTAGTTCATTTGCAATGCCAAATCAATAGCTTGCTTTTTTATTACATAATATGGTAACAGAACTGTTTTGACTGCATAATTCATCTCAGAAGGAATATTCGACTTGTTTTATAGCACACACATTGAAGAAGAGTTAAAAGATAAAAGGTTAATGGAATCTAGCTGCCAAGAAAATAGAACATTTCTCTCCTTAAAGGAAAAAAAAAGGAAAGATCATTCTTGCCCAATTCTTGTACATTTTTAATTAATGAGGTGTGCAATAAGTCAGAGAACTGTTTCTAAAACTCAGGAAATTAAAAATATAATTGAAAGTACATATTGTCATGCTGTAGAAATGTAGTTTATCTGTCATCAAAAAGTAATTTGGTATTTCAGATCTCTACTCATCTATGTTCCACCAAATGAACTTGGAGAACTGAGATTCTCTACCTTAAAAGAGGTAGATTTCAACCACGCATTGAGTGCACACACACACTCACAGACACACACACACACGCACACACACGCACACACACATGCACACGCACACACACTCTGCCTCTCAAGACTAGAAATGTTTTGGTGAAGACAAAAGGAAAAGAATTGATGTTAGAAATCTAAGGAATTTTTTAATATTCTTTTTAAAACTCTGGCCCAAAATAAAGGCTAGGTCTACACAGAACATCACATTTGAAGACAGTAAAAATATGAATCCTTTAAAAAGCCTCATTAACAATGTGAAATGGAGGATTTTTTCAAGCTAATGACTTGCATTTAAAGAATTTAATTTTTACATTCTGATCTTCTTTGTCCATGCTGCAATTTTTCCACTATGTAACTTTTCTGAGTCTTCACCTTATAAATTAATTATTACCTTGCTTTCCACTGACCTTTGTACCATCGTGTCCAACTGAGGACAGTGGGTTGAAACACTTACTGAAATGTAGAGCTCTTGTCCTACCTTAGATCCACTCAAACAAATACATATTTTATTTTGTTTATTTACTTATTTATTTATTTTTTCTTTGCCTGGCCAGCACACCCCACCCTGAGTGTAGGGCTGGCACAGCATGTGGGATTGATCCGCCGTCCCCTGCACCTGCCTAAGCATCCTAAGCAGGTGCTTTAGACCACTGAGCTATGACAACAAATACATACTATAATGAGATTCTCAAGTGATTCTTAACTTTGGAAGATGATTCTATTTTATGCACTTATGTTTTTCTATTTCTTTACCTATGTTTGATGTTTGAATATTTTTCTTTCCTACTTTAGGGAAAAATACTTAAGTTTTAGTTTTAGTTAAATAATGAAGTGATCCACTATCATATCATATTGTTTTGTGAGCTGGCAGTAGAACCTAATATCTAATTATTAAATAGTTGAAATTTATTATACTACCAAGTCACCTTTATTAGACAAGCTTAAACTTTCAATATTGCTGACAAAAGAGGAAAACAGATAGCATCTGTTTTCTTTTAGCAGCATAAACTCATTTCTCCCAAATGTTTTCACTGAATATGACCTTCCTGAATGTTTGGCGTGATTACTTACAAACTTATTTCTTAAATTTAAAGTGATTTCAGTTCTTGTGCTTTGGGGACAACAACAAAGAACTTGCTTGTGCTTGGACTGGGCATTACAGAAAGGCCATTTATACTTTTTAATTCATGTTCCAATACTATCTCTGTGATCTGTGAAACATCATTTTATAGGTTAAACATCCCACTTATCTCTTCCTCTTTGTTTACATATATGAAATAGAAATAGAATAAGTAACTTCAAATAATAATGTAAAAATCAACACTAAAATAACTTGCAAAGAAGCTTGGCCCAAGACATAGGAAGTTTTAAAAACTAAAACTAAATAATAGACGTCATTTTTTCTTACAGAAACCGATCGGATCTTTCTTCATCTATTTCTGCTCATGCAAAAGTGCAGTTAAGTGGTAATAGAATTCGATGAAAAATAAGATTAGGCAGCACAAAGATCCCGGTTTCAAAGATCATTCGTCAATAATAGGAGTCGAATATTTTAAAGAAATACCAAGTTCTATGAGTAGATCAGAAAAAACATAACATAAGAAAAACAGAGATGACCTTAAGGGTGCAAAAAATGAGTCTGCCCAACAGTAAACAAACGACACTAAGTGGATGAGGTGTGGCAAGGACCAGAGAGATAACTCAAAGAGCTAAATAGAACCAAAGTTGGAAGAAAATAACAAAGTAAAGTTATATTACATTATAGCCTGAAGTTATATTTATAATTATAGTTACATAATATTGAATGAATATGTGTTTTTAAAAGGGGTAAGGGAGAAATAACTTCCAAATGTGATCTATACCTGAATTTCTGTAAAGACTACAGTAGAAAAACAGGAAGACTGATAAAATTACAGCAGAGAAATCTAATCCTACATAATCCTGTTAAAGAAAATACCAACGGCAATATTACATATTTAAATTATATACCCTTGATGTAATATGTTGAGAATATCATTTTATCTCAAAACCCATAATCCTAACCTACTCATTAGTAAATCAAATCTCTAGGATACCTGAGCAATACATCTCAAATTGCCAAGTTTGTAAGCACAAGGAGTATCTAAGAAGCTTCCATAATCACAAGAACTCAAAGCAGACATTGTAATTAAGTGTAACCTATTTTGCAAAATGTTATTCTAGAATTAAAAGAGACAGTAAATAAAAAAATAAATCTAAGGAAATCTAAAACACATGGAGATTATTATCATAGGATTTTAATAATAAAAAAAAGCAGGCATGAGGTATATAAGATTTTGTGTACTGTCTTTACAATTTGTTGTAAAACAGAAATTTTTATGAAACATTATTTTTATTTCAAATAAAAAATACATTCAAATTTCCAGTCTCATTTCTTAGCCATTCAATGACTGTTTCATTGTATTTGTATACACTTAAAGTGAAATATAAGAAAAAATTGTCTAGTCATTAAATTTTTATGAGATTTAGAGGAAATAACTGATGAGAACAGATTTTGTAATTTTTAAGGGTGTATCAGTAATGCTTTATCTACCCACAGCTCCAACATTTATATAACAGATACGAGAAAAACTTTTTAAGTAGATGCCTTCATATTTTAGCTGTTTCATTAGTGGGAAATAAAACACTTAAATGTTTGTCAGAGAAAAATGTCCTAGAGAAATGGAAAATGATATCTGTTTTTAAGTATTATTGAAAAGATAAAAGAGAATAATGCATCCACACAAAACTGAATGGCAGAAACTTTTCAAGAAGATGAGATCCAACTTGTTGAGGCATTTCAGTACTTCCCGTGCAGTGTGCTTCTTGTTCATGAACTGTCTGCATGCTCCGATGTCTTGAAGATGTTGACACACTTTCTGTTTTAATGTCCAGATCTTTAATCCATTTTGACTTTAGTTTGGTGCATGGTGATAGGCCCTAGTCTACTTTCAGTTTTCAGCATGTGGAGAGCCAATTTTTCCAGCACCATTTGCTAAAGAAGCTATCTTTCTTCCAGTGAACATGTTTAATCTGAGCAACAGATTTGATGATAAAAATAGATAATACAGCAACCACTGTTAATTAGCTATTACTGTTTTTGAAAGTCTGTAACATATAAATTGTTTTATGTTACCCTATTTCTGTCTTTTTTTCTATTTATTTTGGCATCTCTTTTTACATCTCAAAATAAAATTAAATAAAATTAAAAAAATCGAAACTAAAAACCTGAAATGCAGCATTCATTGGTTCATATGTCTATAGCTATTAGACACAAATGCAGAGAGGTGAACATAAAAGCACACAAAAAACACATTTGTAGGGAGATTAGGAACACATAAGGAACTGCAGAACATCCAGAGGACATAGTCTGTGCTGTAATCGACTTCCTCTTTGTAGGATTCTATCTCTATGACTGGTTCTTCCATTACAAAGGCTATATCACGTTTGAATGTTTGCATATATACCCCAGAGAAAGAACCCTATTGCTTACCCTATGCACTATTCTTAATAGATATCCATACTTTAACCTAGATGTGTCTGACTTCCAGAATACAGGGCTGAAACAATGTCCAACAAGGTATTGGATGTGGGCTTAGCAAGATTACTGAGAGCAAAATAGGTGGCTATCAAGCCATATAAATTATCTCATTGTGTCAATGTTAGAGTGAAACACCTAACTACACTGCTCCAGCCTAGGTTTGGGTGTAGAAGACCCACTCTAGGGATCATTATGGCAAAAATGGTAAAAAAGAGAAACAAACAAGAGAGGATCATTCTGTTTCTTCAGATGAGCACCAGTATCCACCTCCTTTGATGGCACCTCCTGGCTCCCAGGACGGACCCTTCAGATTCCAGCACTGACCTTTAGCATCTCAACATAGACCTTTAATCCTCCATTTCAGGGCCTTCAGCATCCTGGTGCAGGTTCTTCTCTTCCCATGGGACACTACATGGAGCTCCAGGCCTTTGACATTATCTTTTAGACCTCCAGTGTGCAGACAGAGCTTCTGCACACTGCTCTACTGGAATCTGTGGACAGCCATTATAAGCTGATCTTCTAAGTCCTATATATGTGTATATGCTGCATTAAATCTGATGCTTTGGTAAACACTGACTGATACAATATCTTCCATATCTTGTACACAGTTTGAGATGCGTTCCAATGGTTCATGTGACCAAAAGGTAGCTTCCGGTGTGGCAGCACTGAGATGAAGTGATCATTCTCCTTACAGGTAGGGTGTAGTTGGAGGGAGTTAGGTCACAGGAACTTCACTTTCACAAGGGGTCTTTATAGGTCGTATCTAGATGCTCTGTGAAGCCTTATGTGCTTGTAGAAGAGGCTTTCAAAAGGTGATTGATCACAGAAATGCTATAGGAAGAAGAGAGTTGGAGGCGAAGCCTAATCAAAGACATGAGCCATCAAGCTGTGAACTGGTTGGCTGTTTCTCTGTCCCTGTTCCTTACTTGCTTTCTCTGTTTTCTGGTAGGCATAACATGAGCACCTTTCGTCCAGGGTCCCTTCTTTAGGTGCCTTCTGTCTGGTGCAGACCCAGCCCACTATGTACTAAAAACTCTACAAACTGTGAAGAAAACAGAAACAACTTCTCCTTTAAATTATCAGTATCAGGTAATGTCTCTTAGTGTTGAAAAGATGACTAAGGTGTGATCTTATGTGGCCTCATGGAGTGGACCATCCCCAAGATAAACATACCCAAAGAATGAAGCCAAGCTCTCCTACTTGTGTCTTCTTCGACATGCAAACTCCTATTCACTTCCTCCTACCATTGTGATGCCATCTTTCATGAAGTCTTCACAAGAGCCAAACAGATGCCAGCATCTTGTTCTTTAATTTCCAGGACTTTAAGGTAAATAAGCCTCCTTTCTTTATAAATTCCCAACCCCAAGTATTTTGTTACAGCAAATACTAAGGCAGCATCATTTGAAGAAATTTCAACTAGCGTTTTTGGAAAAAAGGTTCCAATAAAACTTAGAAAATCAGACTATGTTTATAATTGGAATGTTCCTAATTCTCATATGGAAAGCAATGTCTTTATAATTTAGCTACACCTATATGAAATCACGTTGTGCAAAAACTATTTCCACAATTGTCCCCTCCCTTGGGTCATTTAAATAGTTTAAATTCCATTTAGATATTAGTCCTCCAGAAGCACCATAATTACTGAAGATGAATGCCTCATCTACTTTCAAATCTTCATTAAAATTAGCTCTGTTATTTTTGTGGTGCCCAATAGCGTAGCTATTAGAGCTAAGAGTCTGTCAGCATTTCCATTTACAAACTCTGTTTTTTTAGGGTTCATTATCTTTTCTGTTTTGAATTGCATTAGCCTGAAAATTAGCTGTCAACATGAATATGTATTATGTTACCCAAACTCCATGTACACATCAGTTTGGAGATATAGAAGGCAGAGATCAGTAACCTCTTTCCTCTGTCTTCATAAAACTCTTGACTGCTTGATTATCTCATGGCAAGGCAAGGACTGAGGCTTTTAACCATGGACTTTCTCAGAGAATTGGTCTCAAATCCGACCTAATCATTTTGAAATTTAAAAACTTATGAAGAAGTTAAATTGAATATGTGTTGTACTCGCATTTCAATATCTACGGTGTATTTGCAAGCTTCTAGACCAAATTACAGCCCTACATAATTAGAGTTTTAGGGAAGATACATTCTGAAGAAGCTGAAGAAAAAAAACAGACCTGTGATTTGTTGTATTTCACAAAGTAAGTCGCAGTGAGTGCTGTTTTGTTCATTTTGTTAGAGCTGATTCTTCACTTTCAAGTGGCTGATGACAAGAGCTGAAGCAACTGTCACAGTGGAAGCCTCAGCTTCAGGGGCTGTGATGTGAGAAAGACACTTGGATCCAGGGTCATGTGTTGCCCCTTCTGCTCATCCTAGAGGCTACAGCTCAGGCCTGTGCTTCACATTCTCTCATTGCTTTTTGCACAGATGTATTCTTCATTTACTGAATTTGTTGCCATGTGTTTCAAAAACAGAACTTCTAATTGCCATTCAGTATTTTCTGGAAAAGAGAACTGATCCCTAACTTACTTTCCTTTAATTTTTAAATTGGTAGAAGCACAAAACGAGGTACCATGGAAAGAACTATCCCTGATTACTATATTTCAGTAGCAGGTGGTTTCAAATGTGATCTGTCAAAAATATAAATCTGCTCCTGATCCACATAACCACAGACAGTTACATAAATAGGAGAAAAATATTGTCTCAGGGGAAGTTGGAGAATCATAGAGGTGTCACCTCATGTATTTATAAAGGAATTGGAAATTAAAGTGAAAAGGAAAGGGGAAAATAATACTGTAGCTATTTTGACACAAAATATACCTATATGTCTAGTTTAGAGCAATAGATAGACATGGTTAATGTCCAAAGAAAAGACTATTTAAAAAAAACTATGTAAGAGCCCCATACAAGGTAAGCCATCAAATCATTTTTTTCTAACATAGAGGCAGTGGCCTATTTGCAATAAAATAAAACATTTCCATAGCATGCCAAGGCATTAGATGAAAATTGTCAGACTTTATAACTGAGAAATACAACATGAAAATTCTAATATCTTCTTAAAGTAAGGAATCATATTCTGTCACTTAAATTATTAACCTTTCCAGTAGAACTCTGCTTCTTGCATAATGGTTATTCCCTAATGTTGGCTATTAGCTAGTGCTTATCATTAGGAATATTTAGTCCATGATGAACTTTTAAAGTCTTCATTATTATAATTTCCTCTTCCGCGTTTGACAGTGACACAAGATAATCCAAACAATTAGCAATGAATTTGCCATCTTCCCTCAACTTCTAGCGAGTAGGTTTAAGTTGCTAAATACTTCAAGCTAATATACACATTTATGAGCCACCAATTCACAAGATAATAACTGTGCATCTACATTCCTGCACTGTACTCTCAAGACCCTGTATAAAAAGATGAAATTATACATGGACTGTCCTTAAAAACAATGTGATAGGACAGAAACACTCAGAGTACACTAATAGAAAATACAAGCTAGCTAGACAGCTAGACAGTTGTGTAGATACATAGATGTTGTTATGGTTTGTGTATAGGTGTCCCCCCAAAGCCTCAGGCAGTCTTGGGGCAGCTTCTGGAG
>NDGN011543237.1:1906-15144 GCA_002564285.1 Tympanoctomys barrerae
CCTGGCAAGCTCAAGGGCCTGAGTTCAATCCCTGGTTCTGCCAAAAAAAAAAAAAAAAAAAGTTTGAGTTTTACCATGGCAACTTAGACCCTGCCTTAAAACCAAAAAAATAAGGGTTGGGGAGATGACGCAGTAGAGTAAGTGCTTCCCTGGCAAGGGAATTGAACTCCCAGTTCTGCAAAAACAAACAAACAAAACCAAAAAAATAAGAAAAGGACTGGGTATGTAGCTCAATGTGAAGGTCCTAGGTTTAATTCTCAGTCCCACAAAGACAAAGCAACTAAACCAAAATAAAGTCGGGCTGGGGAGATAGCTCAGTGCTTTAAGTACCTACCTGGCAAGCACAGGGTCCTGAGTTCAATCCCTGGTGCCAAAAACAAAAACCCCAAGCAAAACCAAAACAAAGTCTAAACATATTTATAATATATTAAGTAAAATATATTAAGATACTATGTAAAATACGATTTATACTTCTAAGGATATGCACCCCACTCTCATATGGACCTTCGTACATGTGTCTTACAGCTTGACAAAAGACCGAAGTGGTGGGTGCCAACATGTTTTTCCTAGGGAGAGGAGTTACGGGTACATTTCTTTTTCTTTTAGTATGCAGTTTAGGCTGGCTTTGAACTCACTTATGTAGCCTAGGCTGGTCTCAAATTTGCGGTGATCCTCCTGTCTCAGCTTCCCAAGTGCCTGGATTATAGGTGTGTCCACCACACTAGGCAACAAAGAGTTATGGGTATGTTTCTAATTCTTCATTCTAATTTTCTAATTCTTCATTCTAATTTTGTGTATTTTCTGTCTTTTTTGTAATGAATGTTCCTTTCATAATCAGAAGTACCTGAGCGAAAGTAGAACCTATCTCATGCCAAAAGGAGCGCCTGTACGCCACTTCTGTTTTTCCCCCTGCAGGTTTCGGCACCATGCTCTCCTCCGTGGGCCTGCTTTCTGTCCTCGTCTTCATCCCCTCTGCAGTGGTGGTGGCTCTGCTGCTGCTGAGAATGGGGCGGAAGGCTGCAGGGCTGAAGAAGAGGAGCAAGTCTGGCTATAAGAAGTCGTCTATCGAAGTTTCGGATGAGTATGTCTCACTGCAGCCCAGGCAGTTGGCCCGTGTCCTCCTCAGCTGCTTTGCGGTGGCACCCAGATGTAGCCACACACCGTTTTCTCTTGAGGCTGAGTTTAGCACTGTGGGTGAAACTGCCTTTTAGATGGAGAGTAGTTCTCTGAGGAATACTAGGAGGAAGGTTGAAAGTTTCTCCTTCCCATGCTCCTTTCTTCCTGGCAGTGCTGGAGGTTGTATCCATGTGCTGGGCCAGGGCACTACTGCTGAGCCACGTCTTCAGCCCTTTATTTGCTATTTTGAGGCAGGGTGTCTAAGTTGTTTAGGCTAGATCCTTCTGCCTCAGCCTGCTGAGTAGCTGTCATAAGAGGTATATCGCATGACCCGGCTTGCCTTCTCCTTTTTTTGCCCTTCTTGGTCAGCAGACACTCTGAAGGGGCTAAGTGGATTGTGGTTCTCAAAAGGACTTCTTAGCTGAGCGTGGTACACCTGTAATCCCAGCACTCGAGAGGCAGAGGCAGGAGTATTCCAGTGGTTTAGAGACCAGCCTGGGCTACATAGTGAGTTCAAGGGCAGCCTTAATCCTGTCGCAAACAATGAAAACAAACAAAGCATTTATTAAACACAAATCCGTTTTTTCCCTAAAATGAAATCTAGCTAAGGAAAAAGTAAAAAAAAAAATCTATGTTAAAATTTTTAAAAGTTCTTTATTGTTTATGTCAGGGATTCTTAACCTGTGGAGAGGCATACCTTGAAAGGGGCCATTTCATCTCGTCTATGTGTGTGCATTATTTATTGGAGGGAGTGCCTCTTATGAGGTATTCATGGTCCTAAAAAGGTGAGGAACTCCTGGCAAAAATACCAGTGTCTGTTTCTAAGCATGATATGTAAAACCCTTTCTATCCTGACCCTAAGTTAATTATTCTCTGCATTTTCTCCTCATTTGCCCTCATTTCCAGTGACAAGGAACTTATTTTCCCCCACTAGCCACTTTACACTCACTCAGGTAGTTGAGATAAATAAGATAGATATTTTTCACATGCTGTTGTTTTCCCCTCTTCCTTCTTCTGCTTATCTGGAAGCTCTTCTCCTCCAACTCCATCTGAATATTTCCTTCTCCTCTGTTGAAACATCAACCACATTGTATTATAATATATGTGTTAAGTTTATAACAGCCTTCTCACCCCATGAGATCGTGAGCTCTCACCAGGAATTGCCTGTGTGTGTTCTTGTGTTTGTTCGTTCTCTCTCTCTCTCTCTCTCTCTCTCTCTCTCTCTTTCTCCCCAGACTCTACCATGATGCCTTTACAGTATGGATACTCAGTCTTTCTCTGAGTGAATGAATGGTCATGGCCAGCAGCTATTTATTGAGCACTTACTATGTGCTCCCCCTTGTGGTGTGTGTTTCACATGTATTTGTACTCCTAACATGTGCTTTAAGGGCACATTGATAATGTCTACATTTTATAGATGAGGATACAGGTTCCTGGGGTTAAGTTTGTCCAGTAACTTAGGGGATACATGGCAGAACGGGGCTCTATAACCAGGCTAGTGTGATTTTAAGAGCTGAGTTTGGAACTGTTCTTTTAGAGCTTTCAGAGATAACAAACAGCCCGCTGTGGCCCAGGTGCTGGAGGTTCTCTGCCACTGCCTGTACTAGTAGAGTGATGTCTGAGATTTGGTTTATGTTCTTTCCACAGCACTGACCAGGAGGAGAAAGACGAGTGCATGGCAGGGTTCTGCGTCCGCTGTGCCGAGTGTCTGGTGAGTCCCTGCCAGTTCTGTGTGTCTGTCGCTTCCTTACCCTCCTGTCTGTTTAAGGGGCTCTTCAGCCCTCCAAGCAGCGGAACTATGCAGGTAGCACTAAAGAAGGGGTGGACCAGGCTGTTTCTCAGAAGCATTTTGGTCTCTGGAACCCCAGCAGTTTCAAGCCCAGGTTTGTTCTCTGTCTCAGCATTCGTAGGCCAGGGAAGTGGGTGTGGAGAGCAGTCTTTGCTGACTGACAGAGAGAGGCCTTGAAGGATCAAGGTCTTTTGCCATTGAATTCAAACTAGGAGACTTGGAAGGTGGACCGAGAACCTTGGATTTAACTTTTCTGCTGAGCCTTGTTATCTTCCAGGGGGCTAAAATTATAGCCTTTTAGGTGACTTGATGCCATTTATCATTAGGAAACACCACATTGTAGGAAGGCCTGAACTTCCATTTGAATTTCAGAAGACTGTCTGTCACCCTCCACCTTCGGTGCTTTCTGTGACTCAGGCTTGTGTGGCTGTGGTGGGATCTCAGGAGCAGGCAGGACTCTCTGATGTGGTGCAATTAGAAACAAGTCAGAAGCAGCCTGTGAGCTAATGTGACTCATTCCTGCCATTGTGGACTTAAGTGGAGCCCTCGTTGTTCTCACTGCTGAGCTTAGCCCTTGGCCACACAAGCACACCTGACTACTCACGGCAGTGCCTTTGTTTCTCTCTCCTGCCCTTGAGTGTTGTGAGAGGAGAAAAGGGCTGCTAGAGTCAGGGGAGAGGGGAGACCTGAAGTCAGTCCTTTGGGTTTTGAATATTCTGGTAATGCAAAATTATTGTTCAGGTGATTATTGGCTGTGTTTCCCATATTCCCCCGCTTTGTCATTGTCTACTGAGCACCTGATGTGTACAATGTGTGCCATCTGAGCTACTCAGAGAGCAGATGTGGACAAAAATGTTCTTTACCCAAGAAACCCTCTCTCCTCTTCTAAGACCCAGTGGATGTGTCACTGTGTTTTGGGCTGGAGTACAAACACCGACTAAATTTTTGAAAATAAATAAAACACACAGCATAGGTCATGTTTAATGCCATGGAGCAAAATCAATCAGGAAAGAAAGCTAGGATGCCTGGCTCTACTGAAGGCTGATGAGACCCCTAGTTGCCTATTTGGGGGGAGTGTGGCGAGGGATGAAGACAGATATTTGCAGCTTCAGGGCGACCAGGAGGTCGCCTTCAGAGTGGCCTTAAATACTTCTTCAGCTGGCCCACTTTTATTAACCAGGGAGAGGTGCAGGGGGAGGGGCACTGTACGTTTCCTGGAACTGAGACGGTGCAGTGAAAACCGGTAGTAGAATGAGGAACAGGTTTGGCATCACAAAGGAAACAAGTTAAGATCCTTCCCCATACCTGGGCATTGTTTATTTTGTCTTGGTCTCAGCAGATGTTATCTTGCTTCAGGAGGCTGGGGTTACTGGATTCCGGCCCAGTGGGGAAGCCTGCAGCCTTCCAAAAATCCTTCCCAGTGCCTGAGGCAGATCCACATCTGCCTGGCCTCCTGCCGACTGCGGGGTCTGTAGTGTGGCCCCCACTAATCTATCACATAGCCTGGTCCCCAACATCGCTAGGGGTGTGATGCTAAATAGCGCGATCAGGGGCACGCTCAGTAATACGGCATTTGAGCCAACTCTTGCAAGAAGCAGATGGCAAACTGTGCAGCTACGGAGGGGAGCACTGAGGGAGGAGGAAGCTGTAGGTGCAGGGGCCCTCAGGGGGGCCTGTGTTGGCGCAAGGGCTCCTGGGCACAGTGAAAAGAGGCAGCATGGGTGGGAGGCTGGCTCTGCACTGCTTTTTTTTTTTTTTTTTTTTTTTCTTTTCTGAACTGGGGATTGAATTTAGGCCCTTGTGCTTGCCAGGGAAGCACTTATTCCACTGAGCCATCTCCCTAGCCCCTTCTGCACTGCTTTTATCTGAATGTCCCCTGAAGCCTCAGGTGTGTTCCTTACGGTAGGCAGGCTTTAGAAAGGTGCTGAATCACAGGGCGCTGTAGCTACCTGTGATGTTAGGAGCTGGGGCCTGTGTGAAGAGGTGGCTGATGTGGGGTGTGGCCTGGCTCTTCCCTTTAATCTCTACTTCCTGGCTCCCATGATGCGAACAGATTTCCTCCCACCTTGCCCTCTGCTATACTGTTTCTTTTTGGGAGCTGCTGACCCTGGACTGGAGTGTGAGTCAAAATAAGCCACTTCTCCTTTGAGTTGTGGGTGTCGGCTGTTTTGTCCCAGCTATGAGGAAAAGACTAAGACTTCTATCCTAAACTCCTGAGCTGTCCTAAACATTCTACGGTAGGCAGGTACTTTTTCTTGTGTTGAGGTTTTTAAAAAATTCACCAAGGAAAAGGGAATGATTAGGGCTACACAACAGAAATTAGCCCAGTAGACACATGGCACTGAGGTCCTGGGATGCTTCGTGGGATTAAAGTCTGTTGAGTCAGTGGCATTTCACTGTTATCACCCCAAACCAAGTTCCATGCAGAGTATGCAAATGTGTGTCTGCCTGAACTCAGGTGACACTGCACCACATACGCACTGTTCCTCCTCCTGTTCTTTCACCTCCAGGATTCAGATTATGAAGAGACATACTGATGGAAGTCTGGATGGTTCGAGAAGAGCTGCCTAATGACAGAAAGTGTCACCTTCCACTGGCAGCTAAAGCCTCTTGGAGGATGGAGCTGGCTTGGCAACGGGGATGGCAGATTCTGGAGGTCCTCTGGGAAGACTTTCGGAGCCATTTATTTATTGAAGAACTGTTCTTTTTATATTTATAAACTGTTTAGAAACTCTCCGAAGAGAGCCATGACTTTCCCTTTTAATAAGTTATGCTCTACTTGAGTGAAGACATTCTTCTCCTGAACAGAACACTGTTTTGGTTAACCTTCACTTTTGAACATATGTGTTTTCACCCAGTTATTTGAAGGAGAATCCTAAATGTTTGCCACGCTGCTGGTGCCAAAGTCGTATTTGAAAGGAAGTGCAGCCTGACATCTCTCGGTGATGTGCTACCACACAAGTGCTTGCTTGGGACTGAGGTCCTTGGCTTTTTGCTCCATGCACGGTTTTAGCTGTGAATTAGTCTACAGTCAACATAAATACTTGGCTTAAGGATCTCATCACTAGTTGTATTTGGGTGACTTGGAGGTGACAACCCTAATTTCCTTAGAGTTGATAAGGCTTTGTTGCTTGGCTTTGATTGGTTCTTATTTTTGTTTATGAAGTAAGACCTTACTATATAGCCTCGCTGGCCTTGAACTCAGCAATCCTCTTGCTGCAGCCTCCTGATTACTGGGGTTACGGGTTTGCATCACTACACCTGCTTCAATTGGGTTTTTAAAGCAATAAATATTGTTATTTTACAATTAAGGAAAGAAGGGGCTGGGGAGATAGCTCAGCAGCATAAGCGCCTGCCTGGCAAGTGCAAGGTTCTGAATTTGATCCTGGTCCTGGGGGAGGGGGAGGGAAAGAAATGGTGGCACAGAAATGTTTTCCTTGTCTTGTGCTAGATACAATTTGGGTCAAACAGTTGTAGCTATTTTATGTTCTTGTAGCTGACCAATTTGTGGCTTCCTTCTTGATTTGTTTGTTTATGCAAGACAGGGTGTTGCTGTGCAGCCCGGGCTGGCTTTGAACTCACTCTGCAGCCCACACTGGCCTTGAGCATGCTGCTATCCTCCTGCATCAGCCTCCTGAGAGCTGGGGATTATCTTTCTTCATTTTTTTTTTCTTTCTTCATTTTTCAGAGACAAGAAGAATTTTTCAAAAGGTTTTTTATTGAGGATTTATTGAATAATTTGGTAGTTCTTTGCAATCAAATTTTCTATATTGTACTTTTTTAAAAAACCCTTTTTTGTTTCTAAAAGGTACCATAAATGAATGAGCTATGGTATTTATAAGCTGCTTTTGCCTAATATTGGAGATGAAGAACTGAGGTGGTATGTAACTTATATGTCTGCCTTCTTTCAGTGTCACACTCCCCCATCCTCCTACATCAAATTTTAATTTAAACAGGATTCTCGATGTGCCATTAAGACATACATCTGATCTTTAAATAAAATTGTTCATTGATTTAAAAAAAAAGACATACATCTGTTATGTCAGGAGGGGTTGATAGTATACATACGTGAGGAAGTCCTCTCAGTGGAGTAACAGGGCTCTTTTCTTCATTATGAGAGGCAAAAAATGATCCCTTTTCCCATTTTTCTAGCTTCAACAGAATAGCCTTTTCCATAGTTTTTCCCTGAGGGGGTGCAAAGATTTTATATTGTAGCATTTTATACCATATATGTTATAAAATCACATTGGTATTTTCTGCCATGACCATTCATTTTGTCTCACAGATTTGGCCTGACCTTTTTTCCAAAGATTAGGGAATCTGGATAGATAGTTATACATCATGGTTCTAAAAGGCCATAAAAAGGCCAGCAGGTAGGACTGGCAGTTTACGTTTCTAGAGGTTAAACTTCACAATTCTGTGGGCCACTTGTTAACTGTGTGGTTGTCCACAGCTGATTGAATGAGGCCATATCTGTGAACTCAATAGGGAAAATAAAAGTTTGGGACAATTAAAATAAATAATTTGGGTTCTTGGAGATTTGAAGATAGAAATGCAATTGTGAGGGAGACTTTTTGTGAGTTTCATTTATTTTTTCTTTATTTTATTTTATTTTTTTTTTTGATACAGGGTCTTGCTATGTAGTTCAGGTTGAGTTTGAGCTCACTGTGTAGTCCAGGCTGGCCTGGAACTTGTGATGATCCTCTTGCCTCAGCCTCCCATGTGCTGGGATTATAGGCGTACCCCTCCATGTCAGGCACGTGGGTCTCATTTCTGAGAGAAGGGGTGAGGGCTGTATTCAGAGCCCCTTTAAAGCCACATCCTATTAAATGAGGAACAAGTTTTGGCTAGGTCCTGTAATTTCCTGCATGCGTATTTTGAGGATTATCCGCTTTGGATGTTTGGCACTTTAGATAAATGGTACTCTGTGCATATGCAGACACATTATTTCCTAGCCTTAGTCATGATATGAACCAATTCCTTCTTTTTAAAATAACAGAACAATAGGTCCTTCCTGGTAAGGAAGTCAGTTGGTTCTTTAGTCTGCTCCGTGGGTCTATATCCCGTCTCCCAATTTTGTTTTCCATCCTTATTGGGGTTTAGGGTACAGCTTTTTTTCTCCAAAGAACACAATGTAGTGTGTGGGTCCCAGCCTTCTTCAATGCTGGAACAAAGGCGAAGTAGCTTTTATTTGTTTAATCCAACATTTTCATACTTTTTTTTAAAATTTAGGACAGGGTATTCAGTGTATAGGGCCTCACTGCATAGATCAGACTCATAGTGATCCTCTTGTTTACACCCTCCCAAGTGCTGGAATTACAGACATGCACCACCACGCCCAGTCTCATTTGCCATCTCAGTGCACCCCTGGGGCAGGGCCAGCATGGCAGGCCCTAGGGATCGAACTCCTGGCCCCTTCATCTGCCTAAGCAAGTGCTTTAATCAGCTGAGCTATGTGGCTGGCCCAACATTTTCATACTTCCTGAGGTGTTCTAATTTGTCTTTTCTAGGCTCCTGTTCTCTTGGCACACCACGTAGAGATCCGAAGGTGTTAACAGCCTTCCAAATTTTCTGTGATGCTCAAGTCTTTTCCTGTGGCCATGTTATCCTGTAGTTTTATTAATCCTAATTCTGTTGCAAAATACAAACTTCTAAAGAGATTTGTATTTCCCCCTTGACCTGTTACTTCAGGCCACCTGCCAAATGCATTTTTCCAAGATAGATGCTGATGCTTCAAGAAGGAAGGCTGTATATGCTTATTTTATAAAAGAATTCTGGAGGCCAAATCCCCACTCTGATTGTACCACTTAAGTATGATTCTAAATGAGCCACGACTGTTACTTAACTGCACAGTTCAAAGTGTATTTCCAGAGAAAGGCGCCCCATTCCTTTGACACTCATGTTGGACTGTTAACTGCTATGTTTCATTGCCTTTTTTTGGTGGGTGGATTGGAGGAGGGTTTGTGCTGTTCTGCCATGTGTACAAACATTGTAACTCTTGGGATTTTTACTTCATCATAGTTAATAAAATTCTTTACACATTCTGGTCACCTTTTAGTGTGTGTCTATGTATAAGACGAAAGCTGTCAAGTGAAGGGAGGGTGGGTTGTAGTTTTCAGTATCAAGCAAGAAGCCATGTGAGCTGTGTCTCAGCAAGAGCCTGCGTAGACTGTGGTACACTGGAGCCAGCTCACGTGGCTGATCATTATATTTTAGAAATGTCGTGACTGGGTTGCTAGTCTGTTGGTAGTTTGAAAAGGGCTGAGGTGGGAATATTGATACCAAAGGAATTACTGGCTAACTACACATTGATTCTCAAGGACCATGCAGGGTAGGCCTTGAGGAGAATGATTATACAACAGCTTTGCATACAACACAGAAACAAGTTCCATGATGTTGGGAGCCACTGAAGCTGGCAATTGGTCAAAAATGTGAGAGCAGGACTAGCCCTCAGGGCCTAAAGCAGTCAAGCTACTTCAGTGGTGAGAAAAGCATCCTGCCTGGTCAATGTCAGTTATTAGTCACTAGGCAACCTTGTGTCACCTGATACTAACTTTGCAAAGGGATAAATAAGTGACCCTACTGTTGTATTGGGGGTTGGTTCGCCAGCCAGGCAGACAGGCCACCACCTGACCCAGCCTTGTCTTTTTGTCTGTCTTGTCCTCATTCCCACTGCCGCCATCACACTGAGAGACCAACAATTCCCTACACCATGAGATGAGTATTCTCAGGCCTAAGTCAAGCTAGCTTAGTCCAGGTAGAAGGCCTGTAAGTCAAGAATACTTATTTTGAAGTGGTGACCTAAGTCTGAGAGATACCTTGATGTGATAAAAACATGAGTTCCTATTTCAGGTGTCCAAGCTACCTGAGGTGTTCCAGAAAGGATGAAAAGGAGTTGGTCTCTCACAGCTAGAGGATACTGACATGGCCAAGTGCTCTTTTAGAGAGGTGGGCAGCATATCGTTAGAAAAGAGGCTGGTTGATTTCTTGGCTATATTGCATGTCTGTGTTGAGAGGAAAAATGAGACATTTTTGTATCTTCAGAGTGAAGTATTTTGTGGTAATCTTAAATTTATTGTATTTTATTTGTCTGAAGCTGATTTCTATTTCAATAAACGTTTGCCTGATACCACTTGTAATAGTTAACTCTGGTGTCAAACACCCAACAGATTGACTTAGCACAATTCTGGATATGTGTGGATGATGGACATACTGAAGAAGGAAGATCACCTTGGGGGTGGGTGGAACCAACCAATAGGCTTTAGCTGGGATGGAATTAAAAAGGGAAAGAAGAAGGAAGTCTTGCTTTTGCTTCTTTGGAAGAGCTCGAGTCCTTGACATCATCTTTGGGTGTCTGTCTCAAGGCTTCCAGCGCAGACCCTTTGGCTTCCTGGTACAGACTTGCACAGGACTCTGCATTGAGTTCCAGCCTTCAACTTTTCAACAGATCTTTTGGATCTCCAGCGCACAGACAGCCCTTTTGCATTCTTCCACCTTTTGACTCTTTGGGCAGCCACTGTAAGCCTATTTTGTAAATCCAAATATATATATATATGTATATATTCTATTTCTATATATATTTGTATATATATACATATATATGTATATATTCTATTTCTCTTAACTGATACAGATTTTCATATTAAGAGTGGTTCTAGAGAAACAGACATGTAAAGATGAGTTTCTGTAATGGTTTTAGTGGTTCTTGGAGTTGACACTGTAATTTTTTAATTTTTTTTGGCCCACTCAGCCTGCCCTGAGGGTGGGGCTGGCTCAGCCTGTGGTACTGGGGGTTGAACTGTGGTCCTCTGTGGCTGCCTAAGTGGGTACTTTAGATCACTGAGCTATCTCGACGGCCCCTGGCTCTCTAATTTAATAAGACCTAAAACTACCATGGTCTTTCCTTCTGGTAATGTATGAAGTACTGGTGGTTGATGGTGTGAACTGTTTGAAGTAATATATAATGTTGATCCATTTGATGCAAGAGTTTAGGGAGTCTGTATATAACACTTTTGAATATCTTTGGCAGAGTGGGAAAAATGATTCCAGCTAGTTGCTCTTAGCTTCTCTGGACAAACTAGTGAAGGGAAATCATGAGCTCTAAACATGGATGAAAATTTTTAAAGTCTTCTACGTGTGAAGAAGGAAAATAAGGACCTCAAGAGTTCCAGACACACATAAGGAACCTAAAAGTTTCTAAATGTATAATGAAAGAGAATTTTGTCTCCTTTAGCTTCATGACAGATTACAAGAACAAACTCAAGCCGTAATAATTTGGCTGAAATACAGCAAATATTTAATGATCAGCCTTGAAAGATATCTGAAGTAAAAGTAAGGGTGCTGACTAGAAAAGAATGGGGTTCTCTTTCTGACACCCAGGGGCCTTATCCAAAATACTGAATGGGACATTGGTTTAAGCTGACTGCCATGTACGTCATAACAGTGTATGAGTTCATCTGGTTGATTTCTGATGTATCTCCTCAGGTACTTCATGCTGATAGTCAATACAAGTGTGACATTAATTTAGATTACATATCTCAGAAGTAAAATTGTCTAATGTTTTATAGTAAAACATATGTGTGTTTTGATTGGTAAAACATAATACATACTACATTTAAAAATATATTTAGTATATCAAGTCTTTGTGTATACCTTATTTCTACTAAACATAAACACAGGTAGATGTTAAAATGTCATGATTATAGTAGTATTTGCAAATGTTTTCAAATTAAAAGACAAAAACATTCCCCTAGTTTCTTACTGTAAATATTCTGCAATTTTCTGAATCTTAAGTTTAAAAGCAAAGACAGTTAAGTTTTGAGTTCAAAAATATATACACAAGTAAAAAAATAAGGAATACTTACTAATGTCATTGTTTTCTCATAAGGTATAACCAGGAAAGTCTCCCATACTGTACTTATATTATTTTAAATCATTGACAGTAAAAAGTAAGGTGTTAATCTGGTTTTCATAAGTCCTCAAAAATTTAGAGATAATTATAACTAAAGTTTAGAGGGACTTGTAACAAAATGTTAGACTCCATCAATAAAGTGGTTTAAGAGCCAGGGGTTACAATCGCTATCTCTTAAAACATTTCTAAACTTACCTGTTAGATCTAATGCTCATGCTTTGATTATACATGCCTTAATTTCTCAGAAAATTTGTTCTTGCCTAGAGGATGCCAGACTCCAGGAAATTATACAGGTAAAACTGATAACAAATATGATAGATTACTTTTAGATGTATTTTACTGAGATCCACCAGATCTTATCTAGAGAAAAGGTTATGTGACACGTATCAAGACTTTAACTAACCATACTCAGTGGGTTTTAAGTGATACCACTACTGGTCTCTCTCTCCTAAATAAAAAAGTAAAACAGGCTATCCTACAAAATCAGATGGTGGGGCCAGGGAGATGGCTCAGTGGAATAAGCACTTCCCTGGTAAGTGCAAGGGCCTGAGTTCAATCCCTGGTTCTGGAAAAAAAAAATCACTTGGCATTAGATATTCTAACAGCAGCACAGGGGAAAACTAAGTGTTCTGTGTATATTCCTGACCTTTCTGCTAATATCTCAGTGGCTGTTGAAGATATTAAATAACAGACCAAACTCAAAATTTCCCTAGACCTTACCTTTATTCTCTTCATAAAAAGTTATTACTAGAGTGTCTTCCTCTGGCATAGTGCCTGCCTTGCAAGCATGAGATTGTGAGTTCAATTCCCAGTACTGGGGGAAAAAAAGTCATTACTGTTTCCTCTTGGTGTAAATCTTTGTTCACTATATTCATAATTGTCCCATTGATGTTCTTATTTGAGCCATGCAATACTTAATTGTTTTTTGGCTTTGTCTTCTCCAGACTTAAAGCTATACTGCTACCCAAGATGAGAATACCTAATGTCTATTGAGGGCCTTTAGATAGAACCTCTAGACAGTATCTCTGATTGCCGACCAACAACTATGGCCCTTTTCAGTCTGAAGAAGCCAGAGTGGTCATGGCCCATTATTCTGTCATGGCAGTTAGAGTTACTTCTTCAGAGATGGGAATGTTTCAGGCAGCAGAGTTAGATAGAAATATTATAAGCAGTCAGACAGGGCTGGGCCCTCAAGGAAACAGTATGGAAGACAAGATACCTTGCAACTACAGGAAAGACAGGCATTCTTGCTATGGGCCAGGCCTCAAGACAAAAGATTAAACAAATGCAACCACATAGCTCCCTAGGGTTGGGCATCAGAGATTGATACACTGTTTAGATGTTAATCACCTTAAAACAACCAAGAAAAGTCACTAACCCAACCCCTACTGGAAAAGCCCCTGTTCTGTATTCAGGCCTTCT